>CAUYQG010010861.1:0-12868 GCA_963574415.1 Tarsius wallacei
CTCAGGCGTGGTGTGCATGCCTGTAGTCCCAGCTACTCTGGTGGCTGAGACGGAAGGATTCCAAGCACAGGAGGTCAGAAGCTTTGGTGAGCTGTGATAATGCCGCAACACTCCAGCCCGGGTGACAGAGTGAGACCTTAACTAAAAAAAAAAATTTTTTTGAGTCAACTAATTCATGGCGCTAAAAGAAATTTCAGGTGTACAAGTATAATGAACACATCAAAATTATTCAATTCTATAATACACTTACTTTTAAGCAACTTTCTATTTAATGAGCTAATAATAGTAACATGCTTTATTTCTGATGAATGCATATCAGAGTACCAGAAAATGAATCTCTGTTGCCATTTGAAAAATCTCAAGTGCCTGTTTTCAACTCTCAGTCGTCTTTCCTGTCAGACATTTTAATTTTAATATGTCTCAGTTACTTTAAAAGGAAAGCACATCGATTTACTTTTGCAAACATTTTGTTATTTGTTTAATTTTTGATTCAAGAAGTCTATGTGCAGCTTTATTACACAGGTATATTGTGTGATGGTGAGGTGTGGACTTCGTCCAACTACTAAGCATGGTATTCCATAGGCAGTTTTTCAACCCTTGCCCCTCTGTCTTCGCCTCCTCCATAAGAGTCCCCCATGTCTACTGTTCCCATCTTTATAACCATGCATACCTAGCATTTAGCTCCCATTTACAAATGAAACCATGTGATATTTGGTTTTGTTTTCTGGGTAATTTGCTTAGAATAATGGCCTCCACTGCATGCACCTTACTGCAAAGGACATGATCTTGTTCTTTTTTATGGCTGTGTAGGATTCCACGATGTATGTACCATATTTTCTTTATCCAATCCACTGTTTATGGACACCTAGGTTGGTTTCATATACCCAGTAGTGGAATTGCTGGGCCCAGCTGTAAATTTATTTTTAGTTCTTCGAGAAATCTCTGAACTCCTTTCCTCAGGGGTTGAACTAGCTTGCATTCTCATCAACAGTGTATGAACATTCCTTTTTATCTGCAACCTCACCAATATCTTTTTTATTTTTTTTAACTTTTTAACAATAGCTATTCTGACTGGTGTGAGATGGTAACTCATTGTGGTTTTGATTTGCATTTCTCTGGTGATTAGTGATGCTGAGCATTTTTTTCCATGTTTGCTGGTGTGACTTTCAAAAAGTATCTATTCTTGTCCTTTGCCCACTTTTTAATAGGGTTATTTGGGGGTTTTTTCCTGTTGATTCATTTAAATTTCTTATAAATTCTAAATATTAGGCCCTTGTCAGATGCATACTTTGCAAATATTTTCTCCCATTCTGTAGACTGTCTAATTGCTCTGTTCATAGTTTCTTTTACTATGAAAAGCTCTTTAGTTTAATTAGGTTCCACTTGTCAATTTTTGTATTTGCGGCATTTGCTTTTGGTCATGAATTCATTGCCTGGACCAATGTCCAGGAGAGTGTTTTCTCTACTCCCTCCATAATCCTTAGGTAGCAGGGGTCCCACATAGCCAGGATCCACAGAGGTGCCCTGCCTTCCATTCCCTTTATTGCCTGTATATGGAGGGGCAGAGGCAGTCGTGTCAGGGGCTGCGGGAGGCCTATCATCAGCTTCTGTAAGTTGGCAGCATTCTGGAATTTTGTATGGAGTGGGGCAGATATGGTGGGGCCCACCTTCAAAGCAGTGGAGACACCCTTGATAGAAAGCAGCAGAGGGGAGGAGAGTGCCTGTGTGCCTATGCACCATGTTTTGCAGCTGCAGTATCCATCCTGAAGGTGTATGAGAGGCCCTGGCCTCTTTTCTTGGTGGGGCGGTGACCAAACTCGACCTCACAGGAGAAAGAGCCTGCTGGGTTCTACATGGACATAAGCAGTGCCTCTGCCCTGACTCTGGGAGCCTCTTGCATCAGGTTGGAACAGGGGCTGAGGGGGGATCTCCTGTGACTAGAATTGCAGTGGTCTCTGACAAGTGCAGGAATCCCAGGATTCTCTCAGTTACTCACTCCTGCCACTGTGGGAATCCTCTCTTGGTTCTGTGCCAGGAGCTCTGCAGGCTGCCTGAGCTTGCTCCCCTCCACTCTGCTGTGGTTTCTCTGAGGAACTTCAGCGTGTTCTGCCAGATGGTTCCCTGAAGAGCTAACATTAACTCACTGTATCAGTCCCTCTCTGTGAGAGAGGCACTCACTAGCTGCATCCAGGCAGCCGTCTCTTGGAACTAGAACCTAAAATGATCCTTTCAATATCAATCTGTTGAATTCTACAGTCAAGAGTTCAGACTTTTGTTCAAAGCGTCCTTTAATAACAGAACATTTTTTCAAACAGAAAGTAGCTCATACTGAACGGAGGGTGAGATCTCATAGCTGTGCCCACTGGGTTTTCCTATATGCAACACGCCCCCAAGGCACCTCTGTGCATCTGCAGAGCTCCAGAAATTAGCTTTGCAGCCCAGAGCCCTAGACAAAAAAGACACAGAAAATGCCTAGATACACTGCTGCACAGGGTCTCACAGGGACTGAGGATATGACAGAGGACCTGACAGTCCAGAACCGACCGGTGAAGTCATGCCACTGTCATGTTACGTCTGTTTCTTCTTTATGGAGGAAGTAGTTGTCTTTCTTGCTCATGGTCCCTAAATTCCTATGGGGAAAGAACATGGCAACATCAGCAAAATGATGCTGACTTTCTAACAGCTTATTTACCAAGCCTGGCCGAGGACCCACTGGACTCTGTGCTGTGCATGCATGGTGATCTGCAGCAAATTGACAGGGTGAACCTGAATGAGTGTCTTTCAGTCTCCCTTAGCACAGTCCTAACAGCAGTAACAGGCAAGTCACAGGAGCCCCCAGTCACTGTCAGGTCTCAGTCGTCTCTCCTGCAACTCTCTCTCCCAGAAGAAAAAAATCCCTCTGGTTTCCTTGCTCGTCTTCTGGCCCTCCTGGTTCTGCCCATCTACTCCAGTCAATTCTTCAGGCTTTGGTTTCTACAGACCTCTCTCTTCCTATTGCCTGGAGGCAGCGGCTCGTGCCTGTGCTGTGGGACTATCTCGGGCGGCCTTGTGTGATTACATATGGGAATGAGATCTCACGGGGTCCACATCTGCAATTTTCAGCCCAGGCTGTGCCCTAAAGAACTTAGAGGTATTTTAAAAAGGCAGATGCCCTAGCATCACACTGGTGACTTTTATTTAATTGACCTAAAGGGGGCCTGGACACCTATGTTTACTAAAAGCTTCTTGGATGAGCCTCACCTCAAGTGACCCTGGCTGGCAGGCCGGGTTTACTGAGGTGTCCATTTTGGGATGACCTGTTTTTAATCCCCACTGTTTTTAATCCTCCTGCCATCGGGGTCCCCCCACACCTCATATTGCAGGGCGCTCAGGGAAAGTAAATACATTCTGGAGATAAAGCAAAACATAATTAAGAGGACAAATCTCTCCAAAGAAGGAAAGCCATAAACAGTGATGACATCTAGCCAATAGCACCTGCCGCTTTAGCTGCCTGAGCATCTGTCCTTCCACAGGACTCGGTGAGCCCTTGGGAGCTGCCCCTTTGTGGCTCTGTGGCTCTGGAAGCATGGCACAGTGTGCTGTGGGCAGATCTTCACTGCGGTGTTGCCCAGGCTGTGAGCACTCAGGCAAGAGGACCAGGGCTTCTCTGCACTGTGCTGGCTCTGGCACATGCATGGCACACGTTCGTGGGGACAGTGTGGTGGTTCTGGGTGGAGACCCCAAGGCTCTCTGAGATGAGCTGCTGATGCTAGAGTCTCTGGGAACAAAGATGCCCTCAGGAAATGTGGAGCAGCAGCAGGGAGTTTGAGGAGATTCTGTTTCCCCCAGTGGCCAGGGGAAGGGGTGGACCATGTCCTTGCCCAGAGTGCCCAGCGGGGTAGCAATGGGACCTCCCACCCTAAGGTTCCAGAATGGTCCGCTGCTGCCACCACCGTCATCGCTGTCCCCTTTCCTCCTGCCACCTACGAGGGGTTGAATTGTGTTCTCCTCAAAAGAGAAATATGTGCTCTCTTTGGTAGCACACATACTAAATTGGAATGACACAGAGATTAGCATGGTCCCTGAGCAAGGAGGACACACAAATGTGTGAACTGTTCCATACTTTATTCTTCTTAAAATTTGCTTGTAAATTGACAAGTAAAAATTGCTTGCATGTACAGTGAAGGAAAGAGAGAGAAAAAGAGAGAGAGAGAGAGAGAGATGTTGATGTCCTTACCTCAGTTCCTCAGAATGTGACCTTGTTTGGAAATAGGATCATTACAGATGTAATTAGTGAAGATGAGGTCATGGTGGAGTGGAGTGAGTGCCTAATCCAATATAACTGCTGTCCGTATGCAAGGACAGCCAAGGCCGGGCACAGTGGTTCACACCTGTAATCCCAACACTTTGGAAGGCCAAGGTGGGAAAATCACTTGAGCCTGGGAGTTTGAGACCAGCCTGGGCAACATAGTGAGACCTCATCTCTACAAAAAATAAAAAAATTAGCTGAGCATGGTGGTGTGTGCCTGCAGTCCCATCTATTCAGGAGGCTGAGATTGGAGGATCTCCTGAGCCCAGGCTTCAGTGAGATCATGCCTCTGCACGAAAACAGAATCTGCTTGGACTTCCCTACTGCTGCTCCATCTTTCCGGAGGGTGTCTTTGCTCCCACAGACTCTAGCCTGGGCGACAGAGTGAGACCCTGACTCAAGAAAAAGAGGACCGCCATGTAAACACAGACACACAGGAAAAACACAGTGGGACACTGAAGGCAGAGACTGGGTGATGCAGCGGCAGGCCGAGGAGCCACAAAGACTGCCCGCAAGCCAGCAGAGGCTAGGCGAAGGCAAGGAAGGATTCCCCTATAGCCATCAGAGGCAGCAGGCCCAGCTGGCACCCTGACTCCAGACATGCAGCCTTGGCACTGCGAGAGAAGAAACGTCTGGTGTTTTAACTCACCTGATCCGTGGTACTTTGGCACAGCAGCTAATACATGGGAAACAAGTACACACCCACTCTTGTTTCTTCTTCTCCTTCCTTCCTCCCTCCCTTGCTTCCTTCTTCCTTCCTTCCTTTCTTTCTTCCTTCCTCCCTTGTTTCTTCATTTCTTTCTATTTTTTTTTGAGTCATTCTCACTCTGCCACCCAGGCTGGAGTACAGTAGCACAATCATGGCTAACCAAAGCCTCGACCTCCAAAGCTCAGGCAATCCCCCAGCCTCAGCCTCCCAGGTAGCTGGGACTCCAGGTGTGTACCACCACCTCTGGCTAATTTTCTAAATTTTTAGTGGAGATTAGGTCTCACTATATAGCCCAGGCTGGTCTCGAACTCCTGGGCTCAAGCAATCCTCCTGCCTTCGCCTCCCAAAGTGCTGGGATTACAGATGTCAGCCTTCATTCCTGGCCTTCCTATTTCTTATCAGTTTAATTTATTTTGAAGCTCGTGAAGTGTAAGATTCAGACCCTTCCTTGGGCGGGCCCTTTCCAAGGACCCATACCTCCTTTTCTGTGTGTGATTGTATATTCTTTCTCTTAGAGAGTGCCCCCCCGAATCTGATAAGATTCAGATTCCCCGAAGCCCAGACCTGCCTTGGGTCCACAGTCCCTTCCCTGTCTGAGCCCCATCCCAGGGCCCCCTCTGCCCAGGCAGAACTCCCCAGTTGCACAAGGTAGGCAGACCAGCCCCTCTCGGTTCCTCCAACCTTCTTGGTTCCATGGGCAGCATCACCAGGCCAGGAGGCTTTGGAAAGAGAGTCCAAAGCTATGCTGTTTCTGATTCAGCCAACTGCCCTATCTGTAGGGGCAGTGGACTGAATCAGAAGCCTTTCTGGGGTCTCTTCCAGCCAAGTGCCTCAGGAATAACTGCCTAGATTTACCTCCCTTCAGAGTCTCAGTGAGCAGAAGCTGAATGTCCAGTGAGCTGCCTCGGTTTGGGCAAAGCCTGATGTGGTAAGAGTCAGAGCTGGCTAGGCTCGGTGGCTCAGCCTGTAATCCCAGCACTTTGGGAGGCCGAGGTGAGAGTCCAGCCTGGGCAACATGGTGAGACCTCATCTCCACGATAAATAAAAAAATTAGCCGGGCGAGGTAGCACGCGCCTGTAGTTCTGGCTACGTGGAAGGCTGAGGCAGAAGGATCGCCAGAGCCCAGTGGGTAAATGCTGGGGTGGTTGTGAGTATGCCACTGCACAGCCTGGATGATGGAGTGAGATTCTAGCTTAAAAAAAAAAGAGCCAGAGTCCCGGGGAGGCCTGTTGTGGGTCCAGTCAGGCTGTCCTGCTTTGTGGCTTCCCCACCTACACCTATCTTCATTCTCTACGTTCCTATCAGCAGAGATGGCAGAAATACCTACTCACCACTGCACACACAGGCACGCTCACCACGCACACACAACACGCCCCTTGTTGTGGCGGAACCTTTCTCATCTTGTCTTTCCACCTGCAGGCCGATCTCATTCAAACCAGCATCACAGATGCTTCTATGGCAGTTAGTCTGAGTTAGTGCTGGGGACGCCTTGAAGAATGGTTCATGGTCTGGTGGTACCTCACTGCATAACGGGGAGACAGGCCTGCATGTAGATAACCACACTCCATGGAATAACGAGACAGGGTAAGCCCACAGTGTAAGCAGTGTGCCATCCAACTTCTTAAGAGAGGCCATTCATTCCAATTTGGGGGCAGGAGGTTTTACAGAGGTGCAACGAAAAACGTGTGATGATTGACAGCCTTGAGCATCAGGGAAGGGCAATTTCCTGGAGGGTCCTGATAGGAGCCCTCACTAGCTGAGCTGTGGGAAGGTCCAGGGTCCTTCTAAAGGTAGGCCCGGGTGACTGGGACAGGGCAGGGCTCAGGACTGCCAATATTTGCCAGGTAGAACCGAAGTATTTTGCTTTTTTAATTTTTAATCAGGGTCTCACTCTGTCCCCCAGGCTGGAGTGCAGCAGCACAATCACGCCTCACTGTAGCCTCAACTTCCTGGGCTCAGGCGATCCTCCCACATCAGCCTCCTGAGTACATGGGAATGCAGACACATACCACCACGCCCAGCTAATTTTTTCATTTTTTGTAGACATGAGATCTTGCTACATTGCCTAGGCTGGTCTTGAACTCCTGGGCTCAAGCAGTTCTCCTACCTCGGCCTCCCAAAGTGCTGTAATTACAGGTGTGAGCCACCGCACCTGGCCGTATTTCTGTATTTTAACAAGTGGTTCAGCTGGGCTGGAGATTCCCTGTTGGCTCTCAGCCCTGAGGTGGCGTGAGGGCCGGGCATACCAACAGCACCCGATTGCCCTCTTCTCTCTGGAAATACATTTCCCCCATTTCCAGAGCAGCCTCTTGCTGTCTGACCTGCCTCTTCTCACTCTATGTTGCAACAAAACCACCTGCTGCTTGTGAAAGGGGGTATTGTGTTTCCACCTGAGCTGCCCATGCCTGGGCAGGTGGAACAGCGGGTCCCCAATGCAGGGAGCCCTCCCAACCTGGCCCATCAGGCCTCATGCCCGCCCAGAGCAGCTGTGGGGCTCACCCTGTGTGGAGGGTGGCACGGTGCCTCCTGGACACCAGAATCGGGGGTACGTTGGATAAGGAAGCAGGGGGTGTGGCTCCCGTGAAATAAACAACTCCCTGGGCATTGCAAATTCAGACACAATGCTGCAGTTTTCTTAAAGATGTAATTATCTTTGGGAAAACTTTTCTTAGAGCTTACTGACCCCTAAGGGAGATGATGCTTACCATAGGAAGAAACGTAAGAGATTTTGTTTTGTTTTTCCTTGTGCACTTGAGCCACCCACAATTATAGTTACGTAAAATGAAATTCTCCTAGCCCGAGTCCACGTGGAAAGAGCAAAGATGAGAAACATGGTGGGGGAAGTCCGGCCCAGGCCCGGGGAGTGGGCTCGAGGGGCACAAAACCCAGACTGAGCCTGAGCAACATAGCAAGGCCTAGTCTCTACAAAAATTAAAAAAAAAAAAATTGGCCAGGCGTGGTGGTGTGCTGCTGCAGTCCCAGTTACTCACTCTGGAGACTGAGGAGGGAGGATTGCTTGAACCCAGGAGTTCGAGGCTGCGGTGAGCGGTGATCGTGCCACTGCCTTCCAGTCTGGGTGACAGAGTGAGATCCTGAATAAAATAACAGAGCAAAGCAAAAAACAAATAAACAACTAAAACCCAGCTTGCTTCCAAGACTAACTGGCAGCACCAGGGGCTGGTGTTGCTGGGGGCGTGGCTTTCTATTAAAGAGGCCTGTTAAGACACAGATTACCCAGACAGAGCCATTGAGGCGAGTTTCTAAATTTAGCTGCGTGTCTAACCTCAGAAGCCAACCCCAGAGGGAAGGAGGCGTAGAGTATGGCACTCCGTGTTAGTGTGCATTTGAGCATGCGTGTGTGTAGGGCAGGGAGAGAGAGTGATGCAGAGAGAGAAAGCACTGGCCACTAGGCTTGGCTAATGGGAGATGGCCCGTGGCCTGCCTGTCGCTCCTGCTGTCTCGGCCCTGCCACCGAGCACACGTGCTCTTCAATTACACAACTGACAGCAGCAAAGGACAGAAAGTTCTTTGCTTCAGGTTGTTTTCTTGCCCCAAGTCCTAGAAAGGCCAACCTGCGCGTAGGTGCTGGGCCCATGGAGCGACGCTGGGCCCCCCTGTCTCCCGCCCAGTGTCTGCTGTCCCTGCCAGGTGCCTGCGCAGGCCCAGGGCGCCGGGTTCTGGCTGATGGCCTGCAATCTTCAGGTTCACCTCCTTTTCTTTTTTTTTTTTAATTTTGAGTTGGAGTCTCACTCCATCGCCCAGACTAGAGTGCAGTGGCCGCTCCTGGCCACCACAGCCTCGACCTGCTGGGCTCCGGCGATTCTTCCGCCTCAGCCTTCCAAGTAGCTGGAACTACAGGCGCGCGCTACCACGCCCGGCTAATTTTTTTATTTATTGTAGAGATGAGGTCTCACCAAGTTGCCCAGGCGGGTCTCGAACCCGTGGGCTCAGGCAATCCACTCACCTCAGCCTCCCAAGGCACAGGATTACAGGCTGAGCCGCCGAGCCCAGCTAGGTTCACCTCCTTTTCTCACCGCCTCCTTTTCTTCCCCGTCTCTGGCCTTGTCATTTCTAATCCTCTCACTTTCCTCCCTGCCTTCTCACGGTGTTTTTCTCAAGAGAGACGCAAACTGCAATCCACAGTGCCTTCCTGGCTACCACGGGGCACTTCTGAATCCCAAGTGTGCTGAGAGTGTCATTTCTCCCAAAGACCCTTAAAAGAGCAGTCCCTGGTGCAGAGGAAGAAGAGGCTTCAGAGGGGCAGTGAGCAGTGGGGAAGTCCCCTGGGCTTCCCCAGACTTGCCACCCAGCTGCCCAGGCCAAAATGAGTTCTTCCATCCGGAACTGTGTCCTCACAGATTTTTCCAGGCACTGCTGTGATCACTGTTATCTCAGTCCGTCAGACCCCCGGAATCAGGAACCACCTCATGTCCTCAGGGTCATCCCATACCAAACCTGCTGCCATAGAGAGGGTTTCATGAGATATTTTCTGAAAACCATTGTGCTGTCCCAGGAGGGCCTTCGAGGGACATGCCTGTCAGACCCCGCAGCTGGCCTGTCTCTTCTCCTCCTCATGACTTGGCAACTCAGATATTCTCAGTCAGAGTGAACAGTTCTACTCAGAGCCTCCCTTTCTTATTAACTCATCAGAGTTTGTCATTTTTTTAAAATTTTTTAAAAAAATATTTATAATCTAAGGCTGGGTATGGTGGCTCATGCCTGTAATCCCAGTGCTTTGGGAGACCAAGGTGGGAGGATTGCTTGAGCCCAGAAGTTTGAGACCAGCCTGGGCAACACAACGAGAACTCATCACTAAGAAAAATAAAAAACATTAGCCAGGCATGGTGGCATGTACCTATAGTCCCAGCTACTTGGGAGGCCAAGGTAGAAGATTGCCTGAACCCAGCAGGTTGAGGCTGTGGTGAGCTGTGATCGTGCCATTGCACTTTACCCTGGGCAACAGAGCCAGATCCTGACTTGGAAGAGAGAGAAAGAAAGGAAGGAAGGAAGGAAGGAAGGAAGGAAGGAAGGAAGAAAGAAAGAAAAAAGAAAGAAAGAAGGAAAGAAAGAAAAAATGTATATCCCATGAGCACACATCCATCATATAACTGTCAAATGAAAACCTTTCCTTAGCGTTCAAGGCCACCAGAGTAATAAATTTGGAGTCATGCAGATCTTGTTTCACAGGTGTGTATGTGCATACGAAACTTTATTCAGGTGACACACCAACAAGAGAAAACGGAGAGCAGAAACTTGACTGCCTCTTCCCACCCGTGATGTCCTGTGCTCTGTGTCTGATAATCGGCACTCCTGTCAATAATTTTTATGGGTTTTAGAGAACCCATCATCTTGGCAGGTGATCTGGGATTTTAAGACACAGCTCTTCTCCTCAAGTGGTATATGATCTTTGGGGGAAAATACAAAACCTATATGTATGATTCATCATGGCCACCCTCTCCCCACAACCCCCTGACAGAGAGCTGTGTGTCTAGTGCTCAGTGAGGCATTCTGAGGGGAAGTTTACAGGGAGAGCGTGTGGCATCGGGGGCTCAGATTCCAGAAGAAGGCTCCATGGGCAGATGCTCCAGTTCATTTAGGGAAACAGCAGGTGCCAAGGCGCAGAGGCAGGAGGAATGAGACCACAGGAGGGAAGGCTTGGAGGGGCTGCGACCCCGATGTCCGTGCTGCCCACTCTATGGCTCAGGAAAGATCAGGGCCATTGGTGCCTGAAAACTGATTGGAGACCACCAGCAGGGCACTTACTCGTTTTTTGTTTTTGTTTTTGTTTTTTTACTGAGTTTGAGTCTCACCCTGTTGCCCAGGTTGGAGTGCTGTGGCACACTCACAGCCACCATAGCCTCGATCTGCTGACCTCAGCCTTTCAAGTAACTGGAATCACACGTGAGCATCACCATGCCTGGCAAATTTTTTTATTTACTGCAGAGACGAGGTCTCGCTATGTTGCCCAGGCTGGTCTGGAACCCCTGGGCTCAGGCAATCCTCTCGCCTTGGTCTCCCAAAGTGCTGGGATTGCAGGTGTGAGGTCACTTATTCTTGAAACCTCAGTGTCTCATGAGCAGAAGACTAAGAGGTGAGAGTCAAAACATGCGGCCAACAGGAACACCCCCAGCTGAGGTCCCTGTTTGGGCCTTGCATTAACCCTTTAGTGGCAGAGGCATTCCAAGATGGGAGAGCAGAGCAAAGGGAGGAGGGACTTGAGAGCTCAGGACAGCAGCTTTTCTAGAAGTGCTCTGTTGTTTTGGCAGCTAGTGCAACTGCTCTGGTGTGTGTCAGCAGCATGCCAGGCCTGGTCATGATGATACTAGTTTTGCCAACCTTACGTGGTTGTTGGAAGATCAAATGTCATCATGTACCTGGGAGCACTTTGTAAGCTGTCACAGGCTATGCAAATACAAATTGTTGCTCTTCCTGTCGTTACAGTGTGGTGTGGTGCCCTGAGGTAGACTGGGTGGAGAACAGGAAAGCAAGCCTCTAAAATAATAATAGAACCAGAAAGAGATTTTGTATGACCATTTATAATAGGAGATAGCTTATTTTATTATCAAACCAAGGAAACCAATAGTGGGGACCAAAGTGAGGCCCAAATTTTATCTATACGATGACCATTTGTATACCTAACCCTGAATTGTACCCCACATCTTTAAATAAAAAAATAAACAAATAAACAAAAATATGTAGTTTAACATAAAGAGCTAAGTGTTAAAAACTTCTAACATATTTGTGTGTGTGTGTGTGTCGGAGTCTCACTCTGTTGCCCAGGCTGGAGTGCAGGGGCACAATCATGCCTCACCAAAGCCTCAATCTCTTGGGCTCAGGTGAACCTTCCACCTCAGCCTCCTGAGTAGCCAGGACTATAGGCACACACCACCTTACCTGACTAATTTTTGTAGAGATGAGGTCTTGCTGTGTTGGCCAGGCAGGTCTCAAATTCCTGGGCTCAAGCAATCTTCCACCACTGCCTCCCAAAGTGCTGGGATTACAGGTGTGAACCACCATGCCTGGCTAAAAATTTCTAAAGTATCGTATTCGCAGCAAGATTATGCACACAAGAGCAAGGGTTTGTGACTTAATGCATTTTGTGTCCTCTAGTGCAGAGCTTTTTAAACTCAAGACTCCTTGTACTCTTAGGCTATAAAGTCCTCTGCTTTTGGAAGATGGATTAGAAAAACTTCCAGATTTCTCCCACTAAGTATGGCTAACAACTCTAGACATTACTTATAAAACATAAGAAAACTCTGGAAGCTGGAAAGAAGATGGTCACCTGGCTGGGAACCTCGGGACCCAAGGAATGACATGGGGGTATGTTCCTGGGTCTGCTTTTTGCCCCATATTTCCAGGACGTGGAGCTGAGGAAGCTGGCAACTCAGATACGTCAAGGGGCACAGGTAAGAAAAGCCCCAACCGAAGCCTCCTCTCTGTTGCCAGGGGAAGTGGGTAGCAGAACAAGACAGAACACTTGTAGACAATTGCCACTCCACTCCTGCCAGAACCCATGATCTTACCCACACCTGTGATGGTAAAGGCCAAGGGGGAGCTGGGACCTCTACCCTCATGAGGCTGTCACAAGCCCTCAGCACCCTCACCAGGGAGTTGTTGGAAAAGGCCAAACAGGGAACTAGAACTTTCATCTCTGCCGTCCCCACCTCTCTCCTTCCATAACTTTAATTACATGGCTGTTAGCGCTGCTGTTACAGTCTCAGAGGTCCCTGATGCTCTGTCCATTTTTTTCCAATCTATTTTCTCTCTGTTGTTCTGTCTTCTGGTTCACGGATCCTTTTCTCTGTAGCCAGGGGAAGTGGGTACCAGAACAAGACAGAACACTTGTAGACAGTTGCCACTCCACTCCCACC
>CAUYQG010010863.1:0-24074 GCA_963574415.1 Tarsius wallacei
GAAAGTTTTTTTTTCCCAAAATTAAATGCCTTTTACAACAGAACATAGAGAATGATTATTAAAATTACCTAGAACAGCAATTTAAGAATAAATTTCTAACATTGTAGCGCTCACTGAAGAACATTCAGAAAGAAAAAGCAAATAGATATACAAAGTTAACCCCAAATTAATTATTTTGAAAAGTAACTAAAACAGCATGAAAAGGACTTAAATGGATGTCCTTAACTATCATATTAAAGAAAAGGTTTTGATGTCTGTGTGATTCACATTTAAAAGTGGAAGAGAAGGAGATGGTTAAGCTTTAAAATGTTTTCTTTTTAGAGAAAGATTTATTCTGAGCATTTACATTTTGTGAAAATAATAAGAAAAAGTTTTCTGTCTCTAGAAAACTTTTAGGGAGTGTCTCCTTTCTACATTAAATTGGACCATATATGGGTTAAATGCATTGATTTTTGTTGCAAACAGGTTGATTTGAGTCCTTCACTTTGCCACTCACAGGCTGGGTGACCTTAGACAATTTACTAACCTGAGAGTTAGTAAGCCTCATTATATGTTTCATCAGTAAACTAGCAATTATAATAATATCCATCTTACCAGATAATTATGATGGTACATTAGACAATGTACATAAAATGTTGAACATAGTAACAAGTTAAAAGTAAGTATACATATGCAATGAGTATGTCATCTGAAGAATGACTAAGCTCATTCATTTGGAAAGGAGAACATTATTTCTCATAAAGGGTTTCAGCTTGCAGGGTGGCCATTCTGACAGGCTGGGAAGCGTTGCGTACGGCCAGAAGGCAGAAACACACTTGGCAGGCCAAAATAACAAGACGGGGATTTTTGCTGCACTGGGTGGCCAGATGTACATACTCAATAAACTGTGGGAGGAGTCACGAATATTTATGAATGGAGAAACATGCACATGCGTGCCTGAGCTTCTTGACCCTCCATGGGTCCTGTGTTCAAAAAGTGGCAGCGCTGGCTTAATCTGAGGGTGGAGTTCTAGGCCCTCTGACATCAAAAGGTGAAGCAGAAAACACAGACAGCTCTCACCACATGTTCCCTGAAGACTGGCCAGAAACACTCCATGGTCTGTGGATTCTTATCAGGAAGAAATGCTGGTCAGTTGTGTCAAAATGGAAAAGGGGTGGGGGCAGCAGTCAGGTTGAAATCAGTGCTGGCGTCTTTTTTTGTTCCTTCATTTTATTTTAGAATCACAGGGTGCAAGTGCACGTTTGTTGCATGCACATATTGCCTGCTGGTGGGATTGGAGTATTCTGAAAGGGTGGTTCTGTTTAGCCCATGGGGAAGACCAATGGTGATTAGCCAGGGATGGGTGTAACGAGGCTGCCTGGTCTTCCATCCAGTGATGGCAGGGACCTCAGTTTCTGAGGTTTTTCTGGGGTCTTCTTGTCCAAGAAATATATTTGTCCATTTAGTCGTTTGGGGGTTTAGAATTTTATTTTTACTTCTCAAATCTTATCTTTTATTAAACTAAAATTTAGTTAAGAGTAGAATGATAATGTAATACTTGATGAATACTGCAGGTATCAGTTTATTTATTTATTCATTCACCTTATTTTAACATTATTTTTTATTTCAATACTTTGGGGGACACAAATAGTTTTGGTCTGGGCTTTAATAGTACTCTCCAGGTCAGGGGCTGTGGCTCAAGCCTGCAATCCCAGCACTTTGGGAGGCTGAGGTGAGGGGATTGCCTGAGTCCATGGGTTTGAGACCAGCCTGAGCAACTTGACGAGACCGCATCTCCACAATAAATAAAAAAATTAGCCTGGCATGGTGGCATGTGCCTTTTGTTCTGGCTACCTGGAAGGCTGAGGCAGAGAAGGATTGCTGAGCCTAGCAGGTGGATGCTGGGGGGGCCGTGCGCATGCCACTACACTCCAGTCTAGGCGACAGAGTGAGACTTCAACTCAAAAAAAAAAAAAAATCATGATGGGGGAGAAAGTTTTGTGGGAACAGAAAGCTATGATTTGTTTCCTCATCACAGGTGAACAACTTATTTAAGGTGATTATGATTAAATCATCACTTGATTTTTTCTGATAGATGTGACTGTCATGTAAGTTGAATAATTTAAAACGTCTACAGTTTAGATGATTTTTAAAAAATACTCTGAGACCCTTTCTGAGTTGAATAAAAAGCATAATAATGGAAGGGAGACAATGTGGTGTAGTTAAAAGACCATTTGTGTAACAGACAGATTTGGATTTAAAATCGAGTTCAGTAACTATTGGTTAAGTATTGTCTTATTCATCTCTGAGTTTTAATTCCTCCTGTATAAATTTGGGACTTGTATCTCACAGTGATGTCGTGGACAATAAAATTATAATACGTGTAAAACATCTGGGAGGTTAAGTGGGGCTCAGTGGAGATACATGGAGACAATGAAGAATGCGGTGAAAGTAAGAACTGTTTTTCTACTCCTATTTACAGTGGAATTTAATGCTACTCGGTACATGTAAAAAGTGAAATTTGAAATATATAATTTTGCCTAGAGATAAAGATTATTTTTAAAATTAAATAAAATACTTTTTCACAGGCAAGCATAAGAAAAAAAATCTCATGGAATTTTATGACTCAAGTCCTTGATCTATCTTGAGTTAATTTTTGTATGTGGTGAAAGGGATGTGGTTTCATTCTTCTGCATTTGGCCAGCACCCTGTGTTGAATAGGGTATCCTTTCTCCATTGGTTATTTTGGCCAGCTTTGTTGAAGATCAGTTGGTTGTAGGTATGTGACCTTATTTCTGGGTTCTCTATTCCACTCCATTGATCTATCTGTCTGTTCTTGTAACAGCACCATGTTGCTTTAGCTACTATAGTCTTGTAGTATAATTTGAAGTCAGGCAATGTGATGCGGTCACATTTATTCTTTTTACTTAGGATTGCTTTGGCTATTTAGGCTCTTTTGTGGTTCCAAGTAAACTTGAAGATTTTTTTTCTATTTCTGTGAAAAATGATATTGGTATTTTGATAGGGATTGCATTAAATCTGTAGATTGTTTTGGGTAGTATGGTCATTTTAACAATGCTGATTCTTTCATTTCATGAGCATGGGGTGTCCTTCCATTTATTTGTGTCATCTGTGATTTCCTTCATCAATGTTTTGTAGATCTCCTTGTAGATATCTGTCACTTTCTTGGTTAAGTGTATTCCTAACTTTTTTGTTTCTTTGTTTTTTTTTTTGGTCTTCTCTTTTTGGTATGGCTTGAATAAATGTTAAATTGGTTTGAGCTGTCAATTTGGGTTTGGCTTGAACATTATTGGTGTATAGAAATGCTACTGAGTTTTTTGCATTGGTTTTGTATCCTGAGACTTTGCTGAAGTTGTTTATCATTTCTGGAAGCCTCTTGGAGATGCCTTTAGGTTTTCTAGGTATACAATCATGTCATCCATTAATAGGGATAGTTTGACTTCCTCCTTGCTGATTTGAATGCCTCTTCATTCTCTTGCTGGATTGCTCTTGCTTGGACTTCTACTATGATGTTGCATAAGAGTGGCGAGAGTGTACATCCTTGTCTTGTTACAGCTCTGAATGGGAATGTTGCCAACTTTTCCTATTAAGGGTGATGTTGGCTGTAGTTTGTCATATATGTTTCGTATTATTTTAACATTTATTCCTTCCATGCCTAGTTTGTTGAGGGCCTTTAACCTGAAGGGATGTTGGATTTTATCATATGCCTTTCTATTGAGATAATCACATGGTGACTCACATTTATTGATTTGTGGATATTGAATGATCCTTGCATTCCTAGAATAAAATTCACTTGGTTGTGTTCGATTTTTTTTGTTGTTATACTGTTGAGTTCAGTTTTTCGTTATGTTGCTGAATTTGGTGTAATATTTGCATTTATATTCATCAGGGATATTGGTCTGTAGTTTTCCTGGTTGTTGTGTTCTTATTTAAGATTGGTATCAATGTGATACTGATTTCTTTAAATGATTTAGGGATAAGTCCCTTTTAAGGGAGGAGTCCCTTCTACTTGCTTTTTGGGAAAAATTTCTGTAAGGTAGGTATTTGCTTTTCTTCTTATGTCTGATAGAATTCAGCTGTGAATAGGACTGGCCCTGGACTTTTTTTGCTGATGAAATATTTTTTATTACTGATTCAATTTCATTGCTAGCTATTGGTCTATTCAGGGTGTCTGTTTCTTCCTGGTTCAGTCTTGGGGAGATTGTGTTTCCAGGAATGTTTCCATTTCTTCTAGGCCCTCAATTTGCTATGGAAGAGTTGTACATAGTAGTCTCTGATGACCTTTTATATTTTGGGGCTATCTGTTGTTATGTCACTTCTGACATTTCTGATTTTGTTTATTTAAACCTTCTCTCTCTTTTTCTTGGTTATTCTAACTAGTGGTCTGTCAATTTTGTTTATCCTTTCAAATAACCAACTTTTTGATTCATTGATACTTTGTATTTTTTTGGGGGGGTCTCAATCTTATTTAGTTCTGCTCTGATCTTTGTTTATTTTCTTCCGCTAGCTTTGGATTTAGATTGTTCTTCTTTTTTCCCTAAGTCCTTGAAGTGCAGGGTTAAGCTGTTTATTTTAGATCTATCTTTTGATGTAGGCATTTAATGCTATAAATTTTCTTAGCATTGCTTTTGCTGTATCCTAGAGGTTTTGGTATGCTATGTCACTATTTTCATTTGTTTCAACCAATTTTTTGATTTCTGCCTTAATTTCATTGTATACTCAAGGATCATCCAAAAGCAAGTTGTTTAGTTTCCATGTAACAGTATAATTTTGAAAAGTCTTCTTGGAAGGCTGAGGTGGAAGGATCGCCTAAGCCCAGTAGGTCGACGCTGTGGTGGCCACGAGCATACAACTGCATTCCAACCTGGGTGACAAGAGTGAGACTCCAACTCAAAAAAAAAATTCTTCTTAATGTTGACTTCTAATTTTATTCCACTGCAGTGCTTGGTATAATTCTGATATTTTGAACTTATTGAGACTTGCTTTATGGCTAAGCATGTGACCTATTTTGGAGAATGTTCCATGCAGAGATAAGAAGAATGTATATTCTGCAGTTGTTGGATGACAAGTTCTGTAGATGCCTGTCAGGTCCATTAAGTCTAGAGTTTCTTTCTTAATTTTCTGCTTTGATGATTCATCTAGTGATGTCAGTGGGGTGCTGAAGTCCCCCGTTATATTGTATTTCTGTCAATATGTTTTCTAAGGTCAAGTAGTGTTTTCTTCATGAATTCAGGTATGCCAGTGTTCAGTATGTATATTTAAGATAATAGTTCAATTGTTTTGTTGAATTGTACCTTTTATAATTGTAATTTCCTTTTTTGTCTTTTTTTTTTAACTATTGTTAGTTTAAAGTTGGTGTTATCTGATGTGAGGATGGGTACTCCTGTTTTTTTTTTTTTCCCATTAGCATGATATATCTTTTTCCAGCTATTTATTTTGAGTTTGTGGTTGTCTTTGGTCAGAAGGTGTATCTCTTGTAGGCAGCAGATGGTTGGGTCTTGTTTTTGTTTTTTAATTCAATTTGTCATTCTGTATCTTTTAAGTGTGGTATTTAGACTATTTATATTTATATTTAGGGTTAATATTGATATGTGAAGTTTTGTTCCTACCATAGTGTTGCAAGGTAGTTGCTTGGGGTTTCAAATGTGTAGTTGCTTTATAGGTTCTGTGAGTTTTGTACTTACATAATCTTTTATGATCGTGAATATTGTCATCTCATTTCCATGTTTGGAACTCCTTTGAGCATCCCTCATAGAGCCAGTTTAGTGATAACAAATTACCTTAGTATTTATTTGTCAGGGAAGGCCTTTATTTCTTCTTAGTTTATGAAGTTTAGTTTGACAGTATATAAAATTCTTGTATGGTATTTTTTTTTCTTTGAGGTGGTTAAAAGTAAACCCCATTATCTTCTGACTTATAGAGTTTTTCCTGAGAAGTCTGCTGTTCATCTAATGCCATTTCCTTTATAAGTGATTTAAATGAAAATTGTGATACAGCATACCAAAACCTCTGGGATACAGCAAAAGCAATGCTAAAAGAAGGTTTGTGGTATTAAATGCCTACATCAAAAGATAGATCTAAAATAAACAGCTAAACCTTGCACCTCAAGGACCAAGGGGGAAAAACATGAACAATCTAAACCCAAAGCTAACAGAAGAAAATAAATAACAAAGATCAGAGAAGAACTAAATGAGACTGGGACCCCAAAAATCAATACAAAGAATCATTTCTTTCTTGCTGCTCTTTGGATATCTTTTTTTACATTGACTTTGGAAAATTTGACAACTATGTGCCTTGGTGAGGTTCCTTTTGCAGTGTATCTTTCAGGAGTTCCTTTAGCTTCTTGTATCCAGATGTCTAGATCTCTCACAAAAGCAGGGACATTTTCTTGAATTACTTCCTTGAATATGTTTCCCATACTTTTTATATTAACTTTTCCTCTGGAATGCCTCTGATTCATAAATTTGATTGCTTTATGTAATGCCATATTTCTCAAGGGTTTTGCTCAGTCTTCTTAACTCTTTTTTCTTTGTTTTTAATGGACTGAATTAACTTGAAGGACCTGTCTTCCAGCTCTAAGATTCTTTCTTCTGCTTGGTCTTGCCTCCTGCTAAAACTTTGAACTGTGTTTTGTACCTCATCAATGATTTTTTAGCTCTTTTTGAAAAAAAATATTGTCAGTCTTTCCTTTCACCTCCTGAATTGTTCCACTAATTTCTTTTCATTGGTTATCAGCTTTCTCTTGGATCTTCTTGAGTTTTTGATGATCAATATTTTGAATATATTATCTGACATTTTAGGGATTTTGTTTTGGTTAGGATTCATTGTTAAAAAGTTAGTGTGTGCGGCCTGGCTCAGTGGCTCAGCCTGTAATTCCAGCACTTTGGGAGGATATAAGATGAGTGGATTGCCTGAGCCCGCAGGTTTGAAACCAGCCTGGGCAACTTGGTGAGACCTTGTTTCTACAATAAATAAAAAATTAGCCAGGCATGGTAGTGCACACCTCTAGTAATGGCCACTTAGAAGACTGAGGTGGAAGGATTGAGGGAGTCCAGAAGGATGATGCTAGGGTGGCTGTGAGTGTGTCACTGCACTCCAGCATGGGCAACAGAATGAGATTCCAACTCAAAAAAAAAAAAAAAGAAAGAAAAAGAAAAGCAAAAAGAAAAAAATGGTGTGCCCATTTGGAGGGGTAACACTTTTTTCCCCCAAATTTGTTTTTCTGACTTTTTCTCATCTGGATAAACTATGGCAACTAGTTTGTATAAGTTCCTTGGACATATACAGCCTGTATACATAGGTTTGATTGAGTGTTGATTATAGTAGTGATGTACTAGGAATGTGGGCCAGCTCGCTGCCTCCTGTGAGGGTGGGGTGGTGGGAGGACTCAAGAAGCTTATCTTATTTCTCAGTAGTGTGCTCTGATGTCAGCAGATTACCTGTTGTGTCACACCACTCAACCTCCAGGCCAGCTTGTGGCACCCATGGTGAAAGCTGGTTACTGCTAACGTGGATGAGTAGTTACTTGATCCTTGTTTATTAGGAGAAGCTCCCAGTTGTCTCAGGTAGTGAGCTTGTTTTTCTCTGTTGTGCACTATCAAAGAGGCTGTTTGCCCACCTTCTCTTCCCTGGGGTATAGGGAAGCATTTGCCATTCTGAGGAATACCCATTTTCCTTCTTGATTTGGGCTTATTGTGTTGATCGTTCTACACTGCTGTGCTATGTTTAGACAGGCGAGGCATGCTAAAAGCCTCAAATCTGCCATCTTGAAAAAGAAGGCAGATTATTTTTTAAAGAACCAAATAGACTCCCTGTAAATGCTGACTGCTTTCCTGGTCTTCACAGGGTCTCCTGCAGGGGATACTGCTAGGGCTTGTGCTGAGAAGGTGGCAGTGGGCAAGTGTCTGGAGTGTGTCTGGGGCCCTCAGCCTAGGGAAGTTGGAGAAATGGCCGTTGCCTCACTGTTCTGTGCTGCAGAAGACAGCTGGGCACGTGGGTCCTCCTTTGTATAGCCACCTAAGTACATTAAGTTATGAATTTTAAAATCATTCTAGGAAAAAAATAAAAATTATTTAAATAGTGCTAAGTGTTTGAAAGCATGCTTTAAGAGTCCTAAACTATGTTATTCGTTTATCTGGGAAAGAGGCTGTATAAAACAATAGGGAAATAATAGGGAAAAATCAAGTTATGATATGCCTATCTTATCCACATTTTTGTGAACATCCTTAGAAGACAGACCGTGGAGTTACATTGACTATGAAAATAAATGATATTGTAAGCTGTGCTCTAAGAAAGCCCATAAGTAGCAAAGGATCTCATTCTCCCTTCTTCACTCACATTTAGTTTCTTGTTCCACCATTTCTGTCTCTTACACTGTGTGCTCCAGCACTATGCATTTTTTTAAATGCATTTTTTCAGAAACCATACTGCCTCTTGGTCCTGTCCCTTCCCTGTGCTTTCCCTTGGGTTTCTATTTTCCTTGTCTTTCCCCCTCACTTTTCTCTTTTCCTCGGTAGCTCAGAATGAATAAATTCTGAAAGACTATGCCACAGTCTCTACCTCCAGGAAAACCTGCCTTATCTCCTAATACTAAGATGACCAGGTCATTTGTCATGCAAACTCAAACTCTTTCAAGAGTGAAAAGAAACACAATTCATAATTGCACAGGGAAAACAGGTGTAAACAAGAAAAGAGCTGACAACCACAAGTTTGTGGTCATCCTGGCTAAATAGATGAAGTACTCAAAAGTACTGAAAAGCTCTAAAGAGAGAAAAGACTGCCTCCTCATGCTAGTGAGTCAAGATAACTCTGGCGAGTTGTTTTGCCTTCTTTTTTCTCTCTCTGCTCTTTCCACCCCAGGCAAGTGAGATATTCTCTTGCTTGGTAAATTGCCAAAAATGAGCTAGAACTATGAGGCCACTTTTTCCTTTCTTCTCTGGGATCCAGCCTGCCGGTTGAGAGCTTGCAGTCATCTCTGCTCTGGCCATTTCACAAGCAATGTATTAAGCTTTCAGCCTTTGGGGTAGCTCACAGATTTTATGATTGGATAATTCTTTCTTTTCTTTTTTTTTTTTTTGAGTTGGCGTCTCACTCCGTCGCCCAGACTGGAGTGCAGCGGCCGCTCCCTGCCACCGCAGCCTCGACCTGCTGGGCTCCGGCGATCCTTCCGCCTCAGCCTTCCGAGTAGCCGGAACTACAGGCGTGCGCTACCACACCTGGCTAGTTTTTTTGATTTATTGTAGAGATGAGGTCTCACCAATTTGCCCGGGCGGGTCTCAAACCCGTGGGCTCAGGCAATCTACTCACCTCAGCCTCCCAAGGCGTGGGATTACAGGCTGAGCCACCGAGCCCGGCTGATAATTCTTTCTTAATATGGAAATCAGTGAATCTGTCTTGCCCTCACTTTGAACTGTGCACTGCAACTGCACATCTTATCAGTACCAAAGGGATGTTTTACTCTCCCACGTGATTGCTTCCTTGTCATGTTTCTTCATTAGTTAAAGAGACAGGTGGAGAAGGGTAGTACAAGGCCCTAACATTTGCTGGTTCCTTGTATTCTCAAATTCTTCCAAGAATAGCTGTGTTATTATTATACCTATTTGTTTATTCTTCATAATTTTTAAATTATCTGATCATGTATCTGTCTACATCTTAAGAACAGGAAAATATATTTCATGTCCTATTCATAGTGCCTGCTGCACTGTAAACAGCTCATTAATAATTATTATTTAAAGTATCAACAAATAGCTGATTCCTTCATATGTCTAGGTTTGATGTGTTATGAGTTTATCAGTACCAAAGAACTAAAATTAGTATTATTTGTTGAGTTAATATGTCTTTGTAGGAAGCATTATGCTTTATCTCCTTATAAAGAACTAAAAATATAAGCTTCATGTATGGAAAACGTCTGGCATAAGGTAGGCTAGGGGTAAGGCATTTTACCATGATCTACCATTTAGTTTGAAAGACAGTTCTTCAAAATAGGTGCCGCTGTTTTCTTTCTATGACTATGGAAAGTGGATTTAGAGAGTTATGTAACTATTTGATCATTATACAGCTGAAACAATTCTCAGGTTTTCTGCCTCTAAAGCCTAAAGTTTGTTTTATTTTTTCTGGGGCACCCACTTTGCTATGGAAATGTCTCCTCTCAGGTACTGCCTCATCACACTTTCCATTGTATTTTTGCATACACATCACTAGGAGACTCCCTGTTAATTTTGAAGTGGAACTTTTTCACTATATTGATGGGAAAAGATGAGTTATATAAGAGGCCCAGGTGCCTCATTATTTCCAGAAGAGCATTGTAGAGTGAAGAGTATGAGAGCCAGAGACTGCACCGGGGAATTCTTGGTATTTAAACACATAGAAAGTGTCATTGCCAGCTTTTCTGGTCTGAAAAAGTGCAATATGAAGAGATGATGCCAGATAATCTTGAGGGAGTAGCAGTGAGCCATCTTGATTAACCTTGAGGAGACCATAGCATCACTTTAAAAAAAATCTGATATGAAATAGTAAAAAGATTCTATTCTGGGATATAGCCACATATGATTTCTTTCCTACATGGCCATTGTGCAGTGTGCTCATTTAGTAAATTCTTAAATATAACTTTGTGTGATCAAATTTAATTTAACCTATTTTTGGCTTTCCTCATATGTTCATGTTATTTTGCTAGACATCAGAGTATAAGGAGGCAATGTACAATGCTACCTACAAAGACGTATGAACTCAACAAATAATGCTAAAGTTAAGTCAAACTCATGCTTAAAAGGGACCTAAACACTTCTAGAAAAATTTAGAGGAATAAACATCACATGTTAAATGGGGACTTGGGAGAGACATCACAAAGGAAGGAAAATAATTGTGAGCTCAATTAAATGATAGGCAAAGAGTGCTAACGGATATACAAAATGAATGACATCATAAAAATGTATGCCCCGATTAGTATTTAAGGGTGGACCGATGAGACTGGACCAGAATTTTTCTGCAGAAGTAGAGTAGGTGAAAAGTCTATAAAAGTAACTTGGAGTAAATTATAAAACCTGATGCTGAGCTAAATATATAGTATTTTCATAGGGAGCATTCAATAGAACAAAGATTTTCCAGATTAAGTGCTAATGCACTGATCCGCTGAGATTTCAATATCTGCTGAATGAGTTGAATCATCTTAGATTAATAAACGTTAAATGACTTCTTTACTGCAGAACTTCTCACAGTCTTTCATGTTGTTATGTCCATTGGGGATATCTAAGAAAAGCATGCACTTTTTTGTTTCCCAATCTTATTAGATGTGTTTTTTCTCAATTTTATTAGCTATGGGCATGATGTGAGAATACTGTTCCATGGAACACACTTTGGGAAATACTTATTTAAAAAATAAAGTCAAAGGGTTATTTAAAAAGTAAATTGAACTCCCACTTCTTGTTGCTGCCATCTTTATGATATCATTCTTCAATCTACATGTACGCATATGTACACACACACACACACACACACACACACACACCGAGAGAACAACAGGTGTCTTCAGCGAGATCCCTTTGGGTGGCACCCTTTGCATACTCTGATCCCAATATGGTGATCTACCCTCTTATTTCATGACCAAGATTTGCCATATAGCTTTTAGAACTCTGTTCAGGCCACATGCTTTTGACTCAGCTTAAACCCAGAGTTTGCTATTGTGTTTTCTGACTGACAACTTCAGCCCGGACTGAATCCTATGGTAGCTCACATGACTTCCTGTTTTTAATCCAGATATGTTCCTAGACTTGGTCACTGCGATCTCGGTCTGCCAGGTTGTTTGATAATGCTCACCTTGTGCATCCCTCCAGACACCCTACCTAAAATAGAACCATGACGAAACACAACCTAGAAAATTAGGCTCTCTGAGATGTATTCCAGGGGAAATAATGTGTAAAATTTTGTTGGAAAGGATTCATTATGACACTGGGAAACACGGCAGGAAATAACTCTCTTGTAATACCTCTCTCAAAAAGAGGAGATAGTATAGAGAATTTACACTTCACCTGTCAAGGATAAAAATTGTTGTTGATTCTCAAGGAAAGTTATAGTAAAATTTTGTGGAAGTGACAGAAGTCATATTCCTTCTATAAAACAGCAGAAAAACA
Organism: Tarsius wallacei; assembly: GCA_963574415.1. Classification (NCBI taxonomy): domain Eukaryota; kingdom Metazoa; phylum Chordata; class Mammalia; order Primates; family Tarsiidae; genus Tarsius; species Tarsius wallacei. Next base: position 12,126 of record CAUYQG010010863.1, read on the forward strand.
ACTCAACAGCCAATAATAGCAATAAGCACAATAATATTAAAGAAGAAGAAAGGGAATTTACTGGCTTATATTCCTAGGAAGGCTAAAAATCACTTGTTTGCATCACTTAACAGTGCCATCAAGACTTGTTGTCTCTCTGTTTCTTTTTCTCTGTCTTTCTCCTCCTTCCTTTTAACATATTTAACTCTGTCTGGTTTGGGGTCTCTCTCAAAAAGGCTCTGCCTGCATGGTAGGCAAGCAGACTGGCTGCAGACTCACATTCTGTGAGTTAAGTGACAACTACATAGATAACCTTTCCTGAAAGCTCAGAATGGTGGTGTTATGATGAGGACTGTACCAGGCAACCTTCAGTAGGTTCCCCACCAACGAAGGAAGTGTTAACAGAAAACATGGGAAAGTGACACCTGGAAAGCCTGGCAAATAAATATCCCCGCCCCTTAACATGCACTCTTTCCTTTGGCAAATTATTTCAAGTGTATTTCCTGCCAACATTTACAACTGTTCTACTCAAAACCCAAACATTCTCTAATAATCTTTCATATAAGCCCAGCTCGTGTGCATGCTGCTGCACTCGGTTCCAGACCCAGGACCCATGGGTGGTGCGTATTCCCATCAGACTCATCTAAATGTGGCTTCACACAGTCCAGAGTCTATACCTAAATGACTGGTTTAGACCAGGTCCTAGACCTTCCAGAGAGAATGGGATGAAAAATGGGCTAACCACCATCATAACACTTATTTGGAGGTGTAAAACAATAAAAGGTGACAACCTGACAACAAAGATGTTCCAGTGATCTATTGCTGCAATTGCTGCTTACAAAACCACCCAAAATGTAGTGGCTGAAAACAACCACTTAATGGTCTTTCATGGTTCTATGGGTCTCGCTTGTTTTCTCCCTTGTGGTCGCTGTGTGATGGGAGCAGGGCTGGCTGGCATTATTGGAAGGCTCCACTGTGTGCCGGGCTCATCATTTCCATGGATCCGCCTTCTCTCTGTTCACATGGGCTCTCCACACAGACTTTCTCCACACAGACTTTCTCTCCAGTGGGGTAGATAGACTGCTTACACAGTGACTTAGAGTTCTCTAGAAGGCTCCCCTAGATCTCCTTAAAGCTTAGGCCTCAACTATCATGGCATCACGTCTATCACATCATCTTAAAGCTAGTCACAGGGACACTCACATTAAATACGAAAGGAGCCCCACAAGAGGATGGACATTAGTGAGTGAGTCACTGGGAGCCAGTTTTGGAGATTGGCTACAGCAAGGTAGCACCATTCGATAGCATAATTTAAATTTTGTTGGGCAAAAATAGCAAGGACGAATTTCCCACTGTGAGTTAGTCCTTGGTCTTCCATGCTTACTCTAGGTTCTGCCTCCTGAGAGGATATTCGTCTCCCTTCATCTTCCTTGTCCTTGCTTCCATGGGGCTAGAGGTGTGTTTCTCGTTTGAGGAATTCTACCACATTAAAAGCTCACTTCATATTAGTACAGTTATGGAGATCTAAGGACAGACACCTTTTCTGGGCAACCAAGGACCCTTTTATCCTGGGGCTTACTGTCATTATAAGCTGACTAATTCAATTTCTGGTCTTAATCTGGGCTAGACCAAGCCAGATATCTTACAGAGGAGGGGTCACTAGAACTGCATCTGCTCTTAAGCTTCTGTCTTTTAATGACAGGCCTCAGGGCTCTACCCTGTCCTTGTTCTAAGATGATGAAGCATGACAAATCAGCTCCCACTCATAGGCTGCCTCCTAGATGATGCAGCAGTAAAGCATTTGAGAGATGCCTGGCAGGTCAGGTGCATTTCTTTGGGCCTCCTTGATTCCAGTTTTTATCTGACTTCTTGCCTCCTGGTTTTTGCATGTACTCGCTTTACCATCAGACAAATAATTTTGACTTTGCAGTTCTGCAAAATTTATGATGATCAGATGATCGGTATTCTTGGATTTCTGGCTGTAGGCAGAAAATGTTTTATTAAAGTTCTATTTTTTTTCTTCCATGTTAAATCAGGCAAGCAGTTTGTCTCTTTCTTACAGAACTCACTGAATTCTGCAAGAAGTGGCCAAGCATGTTGAGTGTCACCTATATTTCTAGCAAGTCTTTAAAAGTTATTTCTTTGCCAGGTACGTGTTTTGCAGAGGCACGTTAAGCAGACAATAACCAGTCTCATAATGGAGATGATCAATGACTTGGCATGTTTGGGCATTAGGGATCATGTTTATCTATACCAAGCTGTGAAGCATCCTACGTGTTATGCCCTTATTCACTTGTTATCCATTGAGCAGAATTATACAGCAGTTAATCAAGATGGATGAACAGTCAGGAAGGATGGAATCTCTTCTCTCTATCAGTAAACTTCCTTTCATGTGGAAACCCAAATCCCTCCTGCTATATTTCAGTGCCAGTTTCCAATCCTGTCATGACCTCAAGGAAAGTAGCATCCTCATTTTAGTCCATTGTTATTCCTCTCTGCCCTATAAACACTTGAAAATTCATTCTGGTCATTTTGATTAGTTCCTTCTTTTCAGGGGAAAATGGTCAATCCTCTATGTGAAAAGAATACGCATGTAAGATATCCTTTGGAGGCCCAGAGAATAATTTGCTTTAGCTATCCAATTCTATCTCTTGTTAACAGTAGTATTCCAGAGCGGTAAATCTTGACAAGGAACAATAGCAATATAGCCATTGCTATTGGCCGTCTCTCATGCCAAGAGACTTTAGAACAATTCTTTATCCTTGGACGCATCACACGAGCACGATCAAAACAGCAGGTGGCACACACCAAGCATCCACACATCACTGCGGAACTTTATCTTCAAAGCCAGGGCGCCAAGAAAAAGCAAAGGGACCCTAAGAGGCAAACACACTTTGGTTTTAGCTTTTTGAGGGTGATGGTGTATTGAGCGTAATACATGCCTTCTCGAAGAGCAAGGAAAAAGTAAGTCCTTTAATTCTTCATTCACTTTATTTTATCACTCTTTTTAACGTCTGTTCTGGGCATGAAATAAAATCTTGTGATGTCTTTATAAACATCTACTGTAAAAGCTTTATTTCTGGTCAACGATCTTAAACAAATACTGATGAGGGTTTATGTATGGAGAGAGTGTTGGCAAAGAAAGGAGTTCCTTTTTTAAATTAGCATCTGTTATTTGAGCCATTCTGCCCTTTTTGGTTACAAATCATGTCCTCTTTGATTTTCAGCTTCTTTTGCTTAGCACAGTGCTAGCACAAACAGCTTTGGTCATTTTTTAAATAAATATAACAAAAGCATATAAAATAAAAATCTAAAGAAAAAATAAGTATTTACTTTTAACCTGTAAATCTTTTTAGACATTAAGCATGTGAATGTCGTGAGAGCTGTTTTATATTAAATAATGACTAATAGACCATGTTGAAGTCCAAGGGCAGAAGTCAGCTCTGTCTCACAGGTCCCAGTATTGTAAAGAAGCAATGTGGAGGCAAGACACAAAAATCTGTAAAAGAGGCATCTGGATTGCAGAACGGATTTTCATTATTTCCAAAAGGTGTTCACCAGACTACAAGCTTTATAAATTAATTTGTTATAGTCTCGGCTGAAAAAAAATCCAAAAACTCTGTGACGTATTAAAAAAAACAAAAACATTCTTCAATTCTGGTTCAAGATCTGTTGTTTAGGGAAAAGTCATCATTTGTGACCTTATTAGTACATTTCTGCAGGCATTATCGAGATCATACCCACAGATGTGAAAGACTGAGACTAGGAAAGTCTATTAATTTTGCTTATTAATATTGTGATACAAATAATCACACCCCTACAAATTTTAAAATCTGCCATCTGACTTCTTTCTTCCATACACAGTTCCTTCCTGTGTGATGCTAAGTATCTCATGGAAGCTATGCAGGAGAGCCTTTGATTATGTGAAAAGGGGACTCTAGGGTGAGGACAGGGGGCCCATGCTAGCTACATGTTCAATAGCACTTCACATAATCTTATAAAAATCTTGTAAATCAGCAAGCAAAACTTGTAAAATGGTAAATGTTCAAACTCCATGTGATTAAATTGGGTGAATCTAAATACCAGACGCTATTCTGGTCTTCTGCAGTGCTGAGAGTTTGTTATTGTTATGGACATATACAACAGCTGCAAAGATAATTTTTATGTTCATTATATTTACTATGTTACTGGGAGAATTAGAAGCCCCTGAAGTACATCTTAAAGGATTTTATTACTCTATAAAAGACTTTGTCACTTTAAACTCCATTAGTTGAGCTCTTTGGATTAGTAATGACATTCTTAGGAAAAGCCACTGGGAAGCTGAGTTTAGGAGTCTCTGTTTAGCCCTTCGCAGGCAGTGATGTGTGTCAACTTATCCTCAGGGAGAAGGGTTTATGTAAAAAGGTCAACAAAATTATTGGATAGCAACAGAGTGGGATTTGTTTTAATTCCTCTTTCCAGACCACCACCACTTATATCCCCTACTTATGAGTTCCCAGGAATTTTAAATATTAAAAGAGTACTGTTTAAATCAGGAGTGGACCAAGCCTTTTACTTCATGCCAACAAACCTGTCGGTGATCACAGCATGGTAGGAGGAGGTGGAAGAAATACCCAAGCACTATGTATCTTCTTAATTCAAGCAGCTTAACTACTAGATGGGGAGCAAGCGTACTCAGGAGACTCTAAAACAAAGCAAGTTAATACTTTTGATTGAACATTAAAGACCATTGCTGATATGAATTCTGTAGGAGACATAATAGCTATTACAGGTAGTAGCCAATGAAATAGTCAGGAAATTTATCATGAAGAAGGTCTTGATTCATGAGCTATGTGGGCTTATTTTCCCCATTGTATCAAATTGGTTTACCCACTTTACAGAATAGACAGAAATGTTGTCTATATTAGGGATTGCTACCCAGGAGAGTACGTTCTTAGATGAGCACATCTTCATCTTTGTAGTGACAGCCATTGTATCTATCACAGTACTTACATTTTATTACTCTATAAAATGCATTTGATTTGTGATCATACAGTTGATCCTGTGATGGTCTATCCTATGTGTCAACTTGGCTAGGTTATAGTCCCTAGTTATTCAATTAAACACAAAGGTGGTGTTTGAGGCATTTTATCAATATAAATAATATTTATAGTCAGCTGACTTTAAATAAAGGGTGGGCCTCACTAATCTGGGTGGGCCTGATATAATACATTGAAAATCCTTGAGTCACAACTTGAGGTTTCCTTCAGGCAGAGGAAATTCAACCTGCAGGATACGGTTTTAGGTCCTGTGAAATGATTGTTAGCTTGGTCTTCTTCATGGTCTTTTTTAAGGGTTTTTGACTTGCCTAGCCTGATACCACAACCAAGTAAGCAATTCCTTGCAATAAATCTCTCTCACTCATTCTCTCGGTCTCTCTAATACTAGTTCTGTTTTTATGGCAGAACCCTGACTAAATGTTGTACCCAAAGTGGTTCTAGAATCTTAAGAATGAGTTTTCTAAATTTGTTTTGGAGTTCCTGAAATTGGTTCTCCAAAATGATTACATTTAGAGGCACTAATGACTCTATTTTCAGTGGCAAAGAGGGCCCTGGAAGTTCATGGCATGATGTGACAACATAAATACACAAAGAAAACCACTGGATACTCTTAATGAAATAATTGTGAAATTCATGTTCCGAGTGACCATGTATTTAATGCCATAGGACATTTTAGTTAAACTAAGGACTGTGAAAATATTAGCGAGTTGACCTAGATGTGTTGGAGAACATTGTGAAAGAAAAGGATGAATTCAGAACTTCAAATTTCCAATGCAAGTTGTACATAAATAACCTAAAATCATCTATATCTGCCCCCAAATAAATGTATTTCTTGTGGCTGCAGGACTGAGATTATGGAAAACCAAGCTCAGAGTTTCATCTTGTAAACAGTTGAATTATCACATAAATTGGATTCTCAATCTCATAGGATGTCTGCTGTTAAAGTGAGCAAATGCATTTGTTAGAATCAAATACTGATCATTGAAATGGAGACACCTGGAAAGACCCTGATGAAGCTGGGGATATCAAAATCCTACTTTTTGCTAAGTCTTCTTTGAAAGTAGAAGCAGCCCTCTCACATGCATCTGAAAAGGTTAACCCTTCTTTGCCTAAAGAACAGGCAATCACCTTACCTGATGTAGTACCTTTCCAATCTCTTTGCTTCTAGACCTAAGACTAGACACAAGTCCCAGTAGGCAAAAATGGGTGAGGTACCAAGTATGATACATGAGGATGTGTGATACTCACCAAAAAAAAAAAAAAAAAACCCCCCAAAAAAACCGTACGAATGTACAATCTATTCAGAAAGAAACCTTGGAATATATGTGAGAATAAATATCAATGGTATAGGGTAATGGTGAGAGAATATAAAGTAGGAACAGACTGAATTTATTGATACAGGACTACTTAGCAGAGATTCTTGATTGTGTGTTGTAGCCTGATAGGTGAGAATGGACTCTAATAGCTTATTTGGTTGACTGAATGAAATACGGACCTAGAGGTGGCCTATACTGCATGTCAGAACTGCCGTCATATACCTTAGAAGAAGCTATCCAAAGGCTTACAGAGATTGCATTTTAGAGTGAATTTAATCACATCAGATCTACTCACCTAACCTAAGTAGGTTTACAGGCACACTTTCACCACGACCGTGAAAAGTAAATTTGTGAGGAGTGTCTAAGCATTATTGAAGAACTCTGGTTACTTTTCTCACTAGAGCAGGAATTACAGTGAAAGCTGCTGCCTTGAACTGGCATATCGACGTACATTGGGGATAATTGGGCCCTGGACCATGGCTGACACTGACACTGACTCCAAAACACTCACAGTGATCTAAGAGTCAAACCAGTCATAGAGGAGGTTTACAAAGTTCATGTAATTGTGCTATTCAGGTTCTTTAGAAAACACAGAACCAATAGGAGAGATAGATACATAGGTAGACAGTCAGAAAGACAGACAAATGACAGATAGATAACATAGATAGACAGATAGCTAATAGATAATAAGTAGATACAGACTTATCTTAAGAAGTTAGCCTAAATTATCGGGGAGGTTGACAGGCCCCAAATCTTCCGAGTAGGCTGGCAGGCTGGAGCCCCAGGGAAGCATTGATATGGACATCAGAAGACAGTCTGCTAGTAGAATTTCCTTTCTTCAAAGAATCTCAGTATTTTTTTCTTTCTTGTTTTTAAATAATGAAATGATTATACAACTCACCATAATGCAGAATCAGTTTTTTCTTTCTTAAGACCTCAGAAGAGGGAGAAAAAGATGGCAGCAGAACCAGTTGAACTGTGTGAGTCCCTGTGTGAGTGACTGAGTGTATGGGCGAATTTTCATGTGTGTCTGTTTGTAAGTGGGCATGTGAGTGGCTGACTGAGCCGGGATGCAGAAGCAAGTGGCCAGGGCTGTCCTGGTGAAGTGGCCAATGCCAGCAACTGCTCTCCTTGGACCCTAGCGCCTCCTGGGATGTAGCAGCTGAGCGCCTTTTCCTAAAGTCAACAAACCTTTTCCCGGGGGAGAAACTGCCAGGAACAATAGCCGTTGCCAGACTGCCCAACCACTGCAGACCACCAACCACTGGCAGCAAGGGCTGGAGAGGGAGTGAAGTGAGAGAGCCAGTGTCAGAGCCCACTGCAGTAACAAAACAGGCACCCTGCCACCATCTTGAAAACTGGGCAGGGAAGTGCTCACCACAGAGCAACAGACTCACTCCCTGTGATCAGTGGGTTAACTACTCAGGGGTTGATCATGACCCAGAGGGAATATTCTGAAAGCACAAACTTCTGAGGGACAGGATGAGTGCAGAGTCTCAGGTGCCCCACCCCCCACCCTGATCCAACTGTGGAACAAATGGTGTGACCAGAAAAGGACAAGGAAGACCCTCCCACAAGAGATCAGCCATGAATCCTGGGTTGACCAAATTCCTCCTCCCCAGCAATCCTCTGAATGTCCCACCCACATGGCTGGGGTAGGACTGAGAGGGATGTACCCAAGTGGAGCCTGGATAGCAGCCACACAAGATAACTTGACTTTGGGATAAGACTGGCTGGGGTGCCTGCTGCCAGCACCTGGTGAGAAGATAATCCTGCACCTCCCAGCTGGAGGGAATTCCTCTCACCTTACAAGAGTGGGAGGGGAAGACTGACACCCCACCTACCTCCAATGCCCTCTCTTCCCCCTTGGACCATGTGCACTGGGGAGATTGCAAATGAGTCTGCAGCCCCACAGAGACTGCGGATGGGCTTACCTGTGAGCAGCTGAGAGGAATAATTACAGAACCTGCCACAAGAGGTTAGTGCCCAGAAATTCTTTTTTAATTCTTTTTTTTTCTTTTTTTTAATTACTCTTTCATTTTGGTTGTGTGTGTGTGTGTGTGTGTGTGTGTGTGTGTGTGTGTGAATGTGTATGTGAGGGTTTGATTTGCATTCTCCACTTTTTTTATTGTTCTTTTTTTTTTTGATTTATCTTTTGTTTTGAATTAGTGTGTTTGTGAATGTGTATGTCAGGGTTCAATTTACATACACTCCACCTTTTCTTTTTTTTTGTTTTATTTTGTTCTTCTTTTGTTTGGTTTAGTGTGTAGGAATATGTATTGAGGGTTTGATTTGCATTCCTCCCACTCTTTTTTTTCTTCTTCCTCTTTTTTTTAAATGTGTGTTTGGTTTTCCTGTTTTTGTTTTTTTGTGTTTTATTTTCTGTTGATTTTGTTTGTCCTTTTAACATTTTCTTAGACTCAGGGAGTACACACATGTACCCATTGAATCATCATATAGAGTGGTGGTGGGGAATGGGTCTCAGGAGGCCCATACACCAGTCAGTGAACATTGTAACTTGCAAGTAATTTCTGAATCCTAACTACCCCACCTCTATCTTATTCAACTCTCAAAACTACAAGAAATAGAAAAACTTCCCACCCCAGCCTGTTTCAAAACAGGACAAATTTGGAAGCTTTGATCAGGACAGTATAGAGTTGAGCAAATGACAGAAGTGAAAGCCCCATCCACTACCAATGAATAATGGAATGAAAGACAAAAGAAAGGAATCTGGCACAAATGAGGAAAAAAAAATCAATGGAAGAACACATATAATTTCCAGCGTACCAGAGAGGCAACACCTGAAAAAAGACCCAAACAATGGAAATCATCGAGTTGGCCCTGGAATACAACAGGGATTAGAGAATGGATGGGGGGAGTGAATAAGACTCTAGAAAGACAACATGCAACACTGAAAGAACTTGTAAAAGAGATTTTGGCCATAAAAACTTCATCCAAGAAATAAACAAAATGACAAGCATGGAAATTAGAATCAACTAAGCAGAAGAAAGATTCTCAGAGCTTGAAGACCAAAACATGGAATTAACCTGATCTGTTAAAAAATAAAAATAAAATGCAAAAAGAAAGAACAAAGCCTCTAAGATGTGCGATTATATCAAGAGGCCAAACTTATGCCTGATCTGTATCCCAGAAGAAGAAAGGGAAATAGAGAATACCTTGGAACAAGTATTCCAGGAGGTTATCCAAGAAAACATTGCCCATGTCACCAGAGATGTGACCATTCAAACACAAGAGGTTCAGAGAATCCCTGCAAGATATCGAATGAGAAGACCAACCCCCCAGACACATAAAAATTTGCATACATAAAGTAGGTATAAAATAAAAAAATCCTAAAGGTAGCAAGAAAGGTCAGACTACCTACCAGGGAAGACCAGTCAGAATAGCAGCAGACTTATCAGCAGAAACACTACAAGTTAGAAGAGACTAAAGTCCAATTTTCAAAGTTCTCAAAGATAAACAAATTTAACCAATAATTTCCTACCCAGACGAGCTTAGCTTCATCAGCGATAGAGAATTAAAATCTTTCCCAGACATCCAATCCCTAAAAGATTATGCTGCTTCCAGACCAGCTCTATAGGAGATGCTCAAGAAGATATTAAGCATAGATAAAGGAAAATAAAGAAAGAATGAACAATTATGCACCTCCCACAAATGCAGGAAAACATAGAAACAGCACAGCACACCTTTAGACTGCAAAATTAAAAGCACACACATATATCAACTCAAAAGTTAAAAGAAAACAAAACGACCTTATAAAAGCCTCATGACAGGAATAAACCCTCAAATTTCAATAATCAGCCTGGATGTCAATGGATTAAATGCGCCACTGAAAAGACATAGAATGGCAAACTGGATTTAAAAAACAAAAACAGAAACAAAAAAACCAGAAAAACCCCAACAACAATATACTGTCTCCATGAAACACATTTCACTACAAAGGACACTCACAGACTCAAAGTTAAAGGATGGAAAACAAACATTCAGTGAATGAAAAACAAAAAAGGTAGGTGTTGTGATTTTAATATTAGACAAAGCAACCTTCATGCTGTCAAAAACTTAAAAAGATATGAAAGGACAGTACATATTGATAAAAGATTCAATCCATCAATAAGAAATATTCATCCTAAATATATATGCACCCAACACAGGAGCACCTGGATTTATAAAGCAACTACTAGGCACAATAAAAAAAGAATATTGACCTGAACATTATCATACATTGGGACTTAAATACCCCACTAACAACCCTAGATAGATCACTGAAGCAAAAAAAAAAACAAAAACAAAAAAAAACAACAATAACAACAAGGAGATCCAGAACCTCAACTTGATGTTTGACCAAACGTACTTAAAAGTTACCTACTGTACTCCAAGATCAACCACATTCTCAGTCATAAATCAAGCATAAGCAAATTCCATAAGATCAAAATACTACTATTCATCTTCTCAGATCACAGTGGAATAAAAATAATTATCACTACCAACAAAATCCCCTCAAAACACACAAAGACATGCACACTAAAAGTAAAATGCTGAACCACAACTGGGTCAACACAGAAGTTAAAAGATTCTTTGAAACAAAGATTCTTGGAAAACCTCTGGGAGCCATGAAAGCAGTAATAAGAGGGGAATTTATATCTCTACAAATACATAAAGAAAATAGAGAAACCACAAGTCAACAGCCTAACAAATCACCTAAGGGAAAGGCAAGACCACCAAAACCCTAACTTCAGCAGAAGAATCCAGATCATCAAAGTAAAAGCACAAATATGGGACATAGAAAACAAAAATATCAGGAAAAAAAAATCAATGAATCAAAAAGCTGGTTCTTTGAGAGGATAAACAAGATTGATGGACCCCCTAGCCAAATTGACCCAAAAAGAAAAGATTGACCAAATAAGCACCATAAAAAACGCAAAAGTTCAAGTCACAACTAACCTGAAGAAAGAAAAAAAATTGTCAGAGGTTGTTATGCACACCTGTATGGAAGTAAATTCGAAACCTAAATGAGAGGGAGGACTTTGTGACATCACACAATCTCTCAAGGATGAAACAAGAAGAAATAGAGACCTTAAATAGGTCAACAAAAACCTGGGAAATTGACTCCATCATAAGAAAACTACCTACAAGAAAAAGCCCTGGACCCAATAGCTTTCCATGGGAATTCTACAAAACATACAAGGAGGAGCTGGTACGAATTCTATTGAAGGTATTCCAGGCAATCACAAAAGATGGAACTCTCCCAAAGTCATTTTACAAAGCTAATATTACACTGATACCCAAACCAGGTAAAGACCCAACAAAAAAAGAGAACTATAGGCCAATATCCCTAATGAACATAGATGCAAAAATTCTCAACTGAATTCTAGCAAACTGGATCCAACAACACAGCTCAAAAATTATGCACCATGACTAACTAGGCTTAATCCCTGGAATGCAGGGTTGGTTTAACGTCTGTAAGACCATAAATGTAATTAAATTCATCGACAGATATAAAAACAAGAGTCACATGATTATATCATCAGACGCAAAAAAGGCTTTTGGCAAAATCCAGCATCCTTTCTTGATAAAAACCCTTGAACAGAGGAGCATGC
>CAUYQG010010865.1:0-18800 GCA_963574415.1 Tarsius wallacei
GTTCCCATTTCCCTCTGACTGCGGTTTTGGCTTTTGTCTGGTACAAGCCAGGACCACATCAAAGAGCCCAGGAACTGAGAGCCCAGCATGACCTTTTGATTGAGCCACATTATGCAAAACTGGTTTTAGTTATTTTGTTTAAGTTCCATTGTCTGTGTTAGGATGAAGCAAAGGAATAGATTGTTTATCAATAGGAAAGTTATTCATAGGTATACTGAGTAGAATAAAATAAAATATAGATTACAATTGATAGGATGGCATAATATTTATAGAAATTGTATTAATACTTCTAAGGGACATTAGTCTAGCATAGGAACAGAAAGACAAGTTGGGTTTGTTCTTCACCTGCTGGAGGAAATATCTGGTGGGTGGGGGATGCCCCCATGCACCTGGTTTTCTGTTCACGTGGAAGACATCTGAGTCTGAATATGCAAAATTTGGGGATAAAAACCCTCTGTACTTTTCAATAAACGGCTTCTGCTCAATCCGTTGAACAGTTGTCCATTCTCTTTCTTTCTCTATATATCTATCCCTCCATCTTTCTCTCTATATCTATCCCTCCTACAGAATCGGCTTCTGCACTAGACAGGAGTCCAGTCTCTGTTTCTCCAAAGTAATCGCCGACGCCACCACACCTCCCAGGGACCCTCTAAATCTCTCTGCAGGGGCTGGCCTCCCGCATAGAAGAATATCCATTTCCTCACACTATCCACAACATTAGCTATTGTCAATAATCAAAATATTCACAAATGTATTAAATTGAATAAAAATTAGTCTGTGATCTCTTTATTTATCAATTATTTATGTCAAATCACTATTCATAAATTTAGTAGCCATTTGTCTATGTTTTTCTTATATTCTTATTTTTCTAACTCATTCAAATTCCTTGTTTTTTTCAAGATTTTTATTTTATCTTATTAATTTGTCAGAGCTCTTTATATATTAATTATCCATTATGTCAGAAAATATGAACAATTCTGGCAATATTCTCAGTCATTTCTTTTCTTTAATAATATTTTATAATCACTGATAAATTTGAGGCCTCAAATTTTAAATTATTCCATATAGGCATGTATATACTTAATTAAAATCATATGATTTTTTAAATATATTTTTTATTTTTGCCCAGAACTAATCTGATATTTACTTGGTCATTTAAAAACTTTTTTAAATGCTATAGTTGCTTGTAAAAAAATGCAAACTCTCCAGTAGTTCATGGAGGACCTAAGGAGTCCCAACATTCTATTTTACAAAGTTAATTAATACTTTTATTTAAGCTTAAGCAAATTTTTTCATTTGAATTCCATAATAGTAATAATTTCTTATATACTTTTAATATTTGACTTTTCTCTACTTTAAAAGGAAGTTTCTGTACTGTAGTCAGAAATACCTTTTTAAATCTCAAATATACGATGGGGGCAGTGACTCACATCTGTAATCCCAGCACTTTGGGAAGGTGAGGCAAGAGGATTGCCTGAGCCTACGGGTTTGAGACCAGCCTAGGCAACTTGGCAAGACCTCATCTCTACCATAAATGAAGAAAAATTAGCCAGGCATGGTGGCATGTGCCTGTAGTTCCAGCTACTTGGAAGGCTGAGGCAGAAGGATTACCTGAGCCCAGCAGATCGAGGCTGAGATGGCCATGAGTGTGCCACTGTACTCCAGCCTGGGAGACAGAGTGAGACTCCAATTCAAAAAATAAAGAAATAAACCACAAATATGATTGTGTTTACAATCCTTTAACAGCTCCCAATTTGCAAATGTTTCAAGCAGCAGGACTACTTGAAGTGCAGGATAAGGACGGACAATATCATCATTATCTGGGACCTAATTAGAAATGTCAGTTCTGGAGACTCAGCACATAGACCCACTGACTCAGAATGAATATTGAAGTCTCAGAAGCACCAAGCAGTACCTTGAAAAACCAATATTTCTTCCTGGCTTTGTTTTGTCCTACTCCCTTGATGATCACTGTGCTGCAACCATACTGGCATTTATATAGCTGTGTATTTTCTACTATTTCAAATCTTCACCTTTTCCCTTTGCTTGGAATATTTTTTTTTCTCCTTTTGGTCTGTTAAATTTTACTCATCATCTAGCTTACAATGTAAATATTACTTCCACATGGAAATCTTCCTCCACCACCACCAAACCATATTCTTTTTAATTTTATGTTCGAATATTTCCACGTACTTTTTATCAGTACATGCTTTGGTGATTCTTAAATCAACCAGCTCCTGACCCTCTGTTAATTGCTAATCATAGGAGACTGTACCTGTTTTGGTTCACCCTTGAATCTTTGGATTCTACTAAAGCATTTGGCACATATTGAGACTAAAATAGATAGTGCTTGATAGAATGAATGACTGCATAAATGAATAAATAAATCCTTCTTAAAGTGTTTACTCACTAATTTGAAAGTCAAATCTAAGCTCAAGGGCTACTTCCAATATGAAACCTGCTCTGGCTTTCTCCTCTTAGGACGTTGGATGCTTCTTATTCTGTGCCCTTTTGACATTCTCTTTTCTGATATTTTCGTTTACATGTTATTTTAACCAGTTATTTAATCACCTTACTTTTCTGTTTGTCCTTGAATAATCTCTCTCTCTCTCTCTCTCTCTCTCTTACATTTTAAAAATGTTATTCTTGATGACTAGAGACTGGTGCATAGCAGAACTTCAATTAAAATTTTGTGAATCAAGTACAAGAAATTTTAAATCTATTCTGAAACCCAGGACCAGATAGCCTCTCTGTATTTTGGTTTGCTTCCTTATAAAATAGAAGCAACTTGAGGGAACTGTTTGGAGGAAGAAGTTCTATATTTTGACTGCAATGGTAGTTGCCCAATAATAAAAGATCAACAATAACTTTCAAACTGTGCATTAAAATGGGTGAATTTTACTTATGTAGGATTTAACTCAATGAAGGCAAAAAAATAAAAAATAAAAATAAAGACATGAGATTATATAATAAAATAGCTGTCCAATAGATATTTTTGGTTTGAATTTAGAGTGTTTCTTTTTTAAAATTTGTTTTATATGAATCTGAATACCTTTGAGTCTAATACCGACTTCTATCTCCCACAGAGCCATCCCTATGACTATCTTATGCCACAGTGAATTCTTTCACTTTTATTCAACCACAGACTCAAGCCCTTTTTTTCAGTCTCTTTTAAAATGAATTCTGCCTTCACAAATATTAGATCACAATCATGATCATTGCTGAATATAATACCTACCTGAGGATGATGGGAATCTTAAATATTATATTTACAAGATTTCACTAAGGATATATGTCACCTATTTAAAAAACGTATTTATATTTAGTCACTGTTGTCCCAGCCCAATTTTGAATAAATGTACTGTATTTTAAAATTTAGTTTCACCTTCAATTATTTTTATATATTATAGGAAGATCAAGATTTTTTTCCTGTGATGATTAAAATATATCTTGTCAGAATAAGAGTATCATATATAGAGAGAGCATCTTACATATATATATGTATCTAATTATGAAATATACATATATATGAACCTCTTATGTATACTCTTGATACATATATATTCATTCTTAGCATAGTATAATGCTATTTTCTGTTCATATTAATTTTTCAGTATTAATGTAAGGAGTTGTTTCACATCTCATGAGCTATAAGAAAAGTGCCATTATTTATAACTCAAGAGACACCTGTTTGACTTTGCAGGTGGGTTATTTTAAATTATATTATGCCAGGAAATTGTTTCTCCTACCATGTGTTTGTCCCTTATCTCTTATCCCATCTCACATTTTCAAATCCATCCTGACTCTAATAGGCTAAGATGATTAATCATCATAGATGCTGACATGTAGAACACGGAGTAATAAAGAAAAAGGAAACAAAGAGAGCCTGAGTACTTCATGGTCACCTTTGATAAACAAGAAGAGAAAACCTCACATTTTAAATTATAAAAGAATAATTTTGCTGTAATCTTAAAAAATAATACTTTCAACTTATTTATTTATTTTCTTCAGAAAATCATCCCACACACAACCTGAGTAAACATGGAAAAAAGTCATTTTCATATATTTTATATTTTTTAAAATTAAAGTATAAATATTTAATCAGTTTTGTTTTCCTTCAACGAAAAGCCAAACAGTAATTTTTGTGGTTTATAATTCATTTTTTCATTAAAAAAAGATTATTTTTCAATTTTACTAAGGAAAATATATAAACTAAATTTATCCCATAAAACATCATGAAACATTTTTCTAATTAAGGTATTGATGTTGACTTACACAAAAACAAGTGCAGTATATACTGCCTGCCTGTATTATACTAAAGGAGATTTTGGTCAGTAACAGGTAATTTTACTTTATCTGGAAGAATAAAACACTGCTCCCATTATCTCAGTATTAACTTATTACTCTCTCTTCAGGATTGGATAGATTCTGAGGGACTTAAAAGAGATTCCTGAACTTGCTGCATGGCAGAATCAGCTGGAAAATTATGAGAAATGCAGATTCCTGGGGTCTCTTCAACTCAGAGTCAGTATTTTTTTTTAAATAATAGTTTTAATAACTCCACCAAGTAATAATGAGGTAATTTGGCCTCAACTAAAACTTATAAACCACTTGCATTTGTAATACTTAAGAAATATAAAGGTTTGATTTCAACCCTCAAATAGTGGAAAAGAGAAAAAAAAAGTATATAAGTGAAATAAGCCAGGCACAGAATGACAAATATATGCAGTCACTCACATGCAGGGGCTAAAAAAAAAATTGATCTCATGTAGACAGAGTAGAATGATGGTTACCAGAGGCAGCGAAGGTAGTAACAAGGGAGGGATAAGAGGGTATGATTAATGGATACAAGATTAGAGTTAGATAGAAGGAATAAGATCTAGTGTTTAGTAGTACAATAGGGAGACCATAGTTAACAATAATTTTCTAATCATTTCAAAATAAGTAGAACAGTTAAGTTTGAATGTTCCCAACACACACACACAAAATGATAAATACTTGAGGCAACAGATTTTCCAATGATCCTGATTTGATCATTACACAGTTTATATTTGTATTGCAATACCCCATAAATGTGTAGAACTATTTTACATCAACAAACTTTTTTTAGAAAACCAAGCAAAGGAACATAAAAGAAAAACAAAGAGAGAAAAATATAGGTACTCCGAATAGAAATTGTTTGGAATGAAGTAACAGAGATTTTATGACTGTTATTATTAAATGCGTATACTTTCCTCAGTTGACTGTTTGGCATTTAGTGACAATATTCTATAAATGTAGGGGTACCAGTAGGACTACGCTGCCTAAATCATCTCTGCTCCCTGATGATTCACAAATTCGCCAGCAGGTTTTTCTTACTGATTTCATAAAAAGAAAGAAAAAACAAGGAGAGATGTTGTAGAAACAATGCCTGAATACTCAGGAAAACACACAGTGGAGATGAGCCAGACTCTAAAAGAATAACACATGATTTACCAGAGAGTATGTGGCTTTCTAGTTGGTTGAAAAGACAGAAAAAGCCAAGACAATAGGTGAGTGAGTGGGTTGTGTATGAAAGGGATGTACATGAAGCATTTGTGTCTGTTTGTGTTCATTTGGTGAGTGTGTGAGTGAACTGAGGAGTGAGAGAGAAGCGATGAGAAAATAAAAAGACAAGAAAGAACACGGGGGATAAGATGGTTGAGAGACAAAAGAGCCACAGTGCAGTGAACATGCACAGAAAAGGAGTTAGTAGACAAAAATGAGAAAGAAAAATCCAGAGAGTAAGACAAATCTGAAGAGGGAGGGGAGTTTTCCGTTTCTAGTTGGTGATGGTGGTGGTCAGTGTGGCGACCCCACCATCTCCCTGTCTCCCTGCCCTTGACTATTCCATGGCAAACCATATCTTCTCTAGAGCCTTTATAACGCAGGCCTAACCCTGAATTTGTTGTGTTGATGGAAACGTATCTTCTTTCTTCCATCTCTATGTATATGAGAGACATCCGGGTTTCTACCTTATGGACCATGAGAATACACAGTATGATTAATTAACTTATTCGGCAAGTATTGATTGAGCACTTACTAGTTGCAATGAACTCGGTGAATCTCCATGGTGTGTCATGAAGAAGAGAGGACCAGTTCCTGCCCTCCTCTGAAGATGAGCTCACCAGAACGTGCTAGTAATCTGGAAGGTCTTTGCTAGGTAGTTTACATTCCTAAACTTTCATTTGGTTGTGGTACTTTTTTCACAGCCTTAAATGATACTCCATGTTTTTCAGCCATGATTTAGAAACATACAGATCACTCTCTTATTTATTTCTTGAATAGAAAACTGAGATTTGTACAAACTCCTTTATAACATAAATACTAGTTATTTCCACAGGGTAAAATCATAAAATATATATGTGAGCATTGATAGAAAAGTATAGAAAACTATCTTTAATTTAAAGACAGAAGCGGCCGGGCGGGTGGCTCAAGCCTGTAATCCCAGCACTTTGGGAGGCCGAAGTGAGGGGATTGCCTGAGCCCATGGGTTCAAGCACAGCCTGGACAACTGGGCGAAGCCTCACCTCTACAATGAATCAATCAGCCAGGCGTGATAGTGTGCCCGTGGTTCCGGCTACTTGGAAGGCTGAGGTGGAAGGATTGCTTGAGTCCAGCAGGTCGACGCTGGGATGGCCGTGAGCGTGCCACTACATTCCAGCCTGGGAGATGGAGTGAGACTCTAACTCAAAAAATGAAACTAAAAATAAAAAATAAAGAGAGAAGCATAAAAATAATGACTTAATATAGTATTTGCCTTGCTGTAAGTGGAAGTCTCTAATAAGAAGTTTATGACATGCACAGTTTGAGTTATTTATTGACAAGGAGTAAATCCATATAATGCTGCCAACTAAAATGAAGCACTTATATAATACCTTGCAGCATTTGTCTACAATAATGACAACTCAACTATTGGATCTTAATAAATGCTTAGCACTCTGCTTAACATTCTCCATTCCTTAGTGAATCTCTACTAACAATATAGCTATTACGGTCTCCATTTAAAGTTGTGCAAACTGAGGTTTAATGATACAGTAATTTTCCAAAGTCGGATAGCTAGGTGGTAATAAAACCAAAATCAACCTAATGTCTGACTTCAGAGTCTGTGCTCATTTTATTACATTAAACTCTTTCTGAAAAAGATATGTCAAATAGTTAGGATGTTTACTAACATACTCAGATAATGAGGATTTGCTATTTCATGCTGTCATGGAATCATAAAATTATTTATAGCTAGTCATGCTTAGTTAACAAATTGTATGTCTATAAATTGTTTTGTAACTTTAACAGAGAACTAAGTTCTATGCAAGTCTGTCATCTAAAATAGTTTACTAAGTTATTAAAACTAAATTTGAGAATAAGGAAAACACCAACTTCTAGCCTGGCAGATGATGGCAAGTTAAGTAATTCTAGATTTAAGCAAAATTAGGGTATAACTTCAATTGTTTGGTTATTATTATGATTATTTAGTGTGTGCTAAATGTCACTGCCATATAAATTGAAGCTCTGATTTTAAAATGTTAATGATCAAAATCAAAAGCTTTCAAACATCTCACACATTTAGCTTTTGTTTTCAAAAATAAAGGTAAAATATAAAGTTTGTTTTTTTAGCTTACCAGTCCTATCTTTTTAAATCTTAACTAAGCAATCATATCTGATCTTTGAGTACAAAAAAACTTTTCCATTGCTAAGAAAATATACATCTCAGCCTGAGGAAATAAGATTAAGTTGCAAATAATTTTTAATATCTTATGCCAAGTGCAATGGTTATCTTGCTGAATCAACTCATAGACAAAATTGTTAATCAAAATAAGAAATGTTATTATGGAATAAATGCTATGAGACACTTGATCCATAAGGAAGATTGCTATACCTTCCGCCACTGAGGTACTGAATATAACATTTTAAATAATGTTATTACTGCAATCTTTGCTTTGGAATGGGTGTCTAGTAAACACAGAAGACTCAGGTTACAAAAGTTAATTTTTATTCAAGTTGTTAGGAATGTATTCTACTCATAATAGAGAAATCTCTAAATTAATTGCAGTGTTTCTTTCAGATATGTTAACATCATTGCTTAATTGAGTTTCTGCAAAATTGTTCTAGCTGTAAGTAACATGGCAGAATATATAAACTGCAGTTTTACATTTCAAACTCAATATTAAATATGGGTTAAATGACACATGTAGCATTCTTTTCTTGTTTTCTAAAAATTAGATTTAAAAATATGATTGTGGTTTTAGTTTTTCTGCAGATTTAAATATTCCTAGGTTTTAGCATAAGATTTAATGTAATAAATGCTGGGTCTCTATATTAGAAGACAAATTTTCTTTTTGCTATATTCAATTTGAAAAGACAAATTTCAGTCATTTGCTATAATATGCATAAAATGTATGTCAGAATGTGTATCAAATTTCCTAAAGAAATGTTTTGAAAATAAAGGTTTTAAGTAATACAGCCTCAAATTCTTTGGCTCAGTTATTTACTGGTGCAGTATCTATCTAAAATAACCTGTGCAGGGAGGATAACAATAAATATTCAGGTGCTTTGTTGCAGGACAATCCAAGGGGAGAGTGGGGAGGAGGCACTAATCTAAAATGTGTTGGGCAGAGGAGGTCTTCTGAAGAGGTGACATATGAGTGATACCCGGTAGAAGGTGAGAGAGCAAATCTTAGGTTGGATTTATGTTCTAGTACAGCCAATTGTTTCAATAATTTTTAATTTAATGTTTGATATGCAGAAGATTGCAAAAAGTCAAACTCATGCTTTTGTTTCCTTTAAAGGAACTATATATTCATATTTGGTACTTTTACAAATATTTTTCACACACTTGTTTTATGAAACACATTTTAGTAATTACCGTATATATAATGTTTAAATTAATATAATTCTATTTCTAAAACAAATAAAATTAAAATATGTATTTTCAAATAGTTTGGTGGGAAAATACACACCTTGACTTTAATTCTTAATTATTCTCCTTGAAATAATTAAAATATAGTACATCATGAATGTGTGTATAATACTCTTAACATATATGAGGAAAACATGGGGATAAAAAGTACATTTCTCAAACCATGAATCTAAAGGTACAGACTAGGTGATCATTCAGGCCTGGAACAGCATGTAAACATTTGTATATTTGTTCAACCTCAGAAACCTAGGTTTATGTGTCTAATGATTTAAGACTTCTTTTTAACCTCTGACTCAATAGCATCTGCAAGTTCTCTGTTAAAAAAAGGAATCTATTATAAAATAGAATTACAAGAGGCTTTCAAACAATAAGTAAAAGAAAAAAGTGAGTGATAAGAGGCAAGAAAGATCCAATACTTGCTTTTATTTTAAATTTTAGTTTCTATATGAACTTTTTTTTTCCTGCTCCTTGACAATTCTGATTGTCTGGAAAGTCTGTCCAATTCAACTGTGAATAAAAACCAAAATGAGTATCTTTAAGATTTTATATTCCTTGAAGAGGCTATTTTCAATGCATTCTCAAAGAAAAGTCAATTTTCTAAGAATTGACACAATTAGTGAAAACAGGAGCATAGAAAGTTAAAGCTACATTCTATTGCTTCGTGTTTATGTTGTTTCATTTTGGTTTGGTTTCTTTTCTAAAGGCATGATTAGATGCAATGAAAATCTGGCAGCTAGAGTCCATGTATTCACATTTCCTGTTTCTCTCCTCTTGGAGTAGGGTGCACTGAATATTTTCTCCAAACAAATCACTCACATGCTTTGCAAAATATACTAAAAGTATTTTTCAACAAATTATGGTAAGGTCATCACATTAAATATTAAAATCATCATATCATCATATTTAAACATTAGTTTAAACTTCTTATAAGAAAGATTTCAGAATTTATAAGCCTATTACCAAAGGCTTTAAGCCATAATTCTCAATCTGTAATATGGGAGACTTTTGCCAGATGATTTCTGTGATTGATTTGCACTTCTTAAATACATGAACCTAAGGAAATCAAGTAATGCATTTATAGCTTACAACAAAATTTCTAAAAATACAAATACTCAAAATACAGCACAAGGCGTCTGCTGGGTTGGCTCCTTCTTACAATCATGAGGAAGGACCTGTTTTCTGCCCTCTCTTCTTGGCAAGTAGATGGCCATCTTCTCCCTGGGTCTTCACATCATCTTCCCTCTGTCTATGCCTGTTTCCAAACGACCTCTTTTGTAAGGACATCAGTCATATCAGACAAACAAATGACCCCATTTTAACTTGATTACCTCTGTATCTTGTTGTCAAATAAGGCCACCTACTGAGGTACTAGAGGTCAGGACTCAACATATAAATAGGGAGAGTGTCACACAATTCAACCCATAACACCAAAGTTGCCTTAGGAAATGGGTAAAGAAGTTGGAAGTTCAAACACATGTTTGCCTATTTCCAGAGCTGATGGTCTTTACACAAGAGTACTGTCTTCCTATGTTAAAATATGACACATTTGGTTAATAGTTGTGCAGAATTGAACCTACTTTTTTATATCACATAATTTTATAGGGAAGAGGTTGCTCAGGTTAGGCTGTCATTTATCAATCCTAGAGCCAAGGATCTTACCTCCCTGCAAGGAAGGGAGCTGCTGCACAAGTGTCTTGTGATATTACTGAAGGGGGCCATCTTCTCTCATAGGTCAGCTCAAACGATACTTTCACTTGTATGAAACTTCCTAAGTCCTTTATCATAACTAATACATATTTTTCAGAGTTTTTTCAACTTTATATCATAGTTAATTTTTTTTATGTTTGACTAAATCAGCAAATTAAGAGCTCTTTGAGGGCTTGTGTTCTAATAAAATAAAAGTAAGATGGAACTCCCCCCAAAACAACAACAACAAAATAAGAACCTGTACATTAAAACCACCATGGTTTGCCATTACCCAACTATTGGGATAATTAAGATGAAAAAATACTGAAAATTCCCACTGAAATTCTCATACATTGCTGGTGAGAATGAGAAATTTTATAGCGACTCTGGAAAACAGCTTGACTGTTTCTTCTAACAATAAGCGTCTGCTTATCATATGACTCCTAACTCCAACTCTTGGGATTTATTCCAAAAGAAAGAAAATTTATGTTCACACAAATATTTGTACACAAAAGGTCATAGTAAAGCTACTCTCTATAATAGTCAAAACCTGGAAATAACACAAATGTTCTTCTGTGGGGTAATAGGTAAACAACTTGTGGTACCTTCGTATAATAGAATACTACTCATCAAGTTATAAGAATGAACAACTAACACATGCAACAACTTGAAAAAATCTGAGTAAAATAAGTTCGTAACAAATGTTTATACGGTTGATCCTTGAACATCGTGAGGGTTTAGGGCACTGACATCTCAACTCCCAGCTGCCAAATCAAAAGCTTGTGTAAAACTTTTGACTCCTCAAACCTTAAAAAGTGGCCTACTGTTGACCGAAAGCCTTACCAGTAACATAGACCGTTGATTAGCACATATTTTGTATGTTATATGTATATTATATATTGTATTCTTACAATAAAGTGAGCTAGAGAAAAAATGTCATTAAGAAAATTGTAAGAAAGAGAAAATATACTTACTATTCATTAAGTAAAAGTGGACCATTTTAAAAATCTTCATCTTCATCATCTTCACATTGAGTAGGCTGAGGAGGAAGAGGAACAAGACAAAGTCTTTCCTTGTAAGGACCTTAAAAATTTTTAAACAATATTGTTAAAGAAAGAGAAGGTCTTTCCTTTTAAAGACTTTGAAACTTTTTAAAGAATGTTTTCTTTCTTTTGGGGTAAATTCCAGAAGTTGGAGTTCTGGGTCATATAGTAAGAGAAGGAAGAAAAGGAAGAGAAGGAAGCTCGGTCTTGCTATCTTAGTGGTGGCAAAGGTGGAGGGGGTGGAAAGGGAGGCAGGAGAGTCAGGAACACTCAGTGTAACTTTTATTGAAAAAAATATGCATTCAAGTGGACCCCATGTAGTTCAAATTTGTGTTAACAGTCAACTGAATATATAGGATTACATCTATATGATGTACTTGAAAGAAAAACCACAATGATAGAAAACAGATTACTGATTTATTGGTATGATGGGTGGAGTCAGACTGTGACTATAAAAAAAAATAGAGTAAGGGAGGTTTTGGGGTTATGGATTTTTTTCCATATTTTGATTGTGGTGATGGTTAAATAAATCTATACATGTGCTAAATTTTATAAAATTGTACACCAAAATAAACAGTATATTTTACTATATTATAATTTTAAAAATAAAATGGAAATATCTCTTCTCAAACATTTGGAGATTAAATAAATACTAATTTAGTCTCAATTCCTCTATCTTCTAAAGTGCCTGAGGCTTTCATATTTCCTACATATGACTGAGAATTGCTTATTTTAAAAACCCATACATTTCATATATATATGAAAGTAATATTAAAATAAATAAACATGATTAATTCTCCAAAAGGTACATTATAACTTAAAAATAGATTCTCTTATTAAAATTTTATTTTTGTGAGTTATTTTCTCAACTATTAGCAAGACTCTGAGATTGGTAAACTTTTGTCTTTTGTGAAATATTTTGGCCAGGAGTGGTGGCTCACACCTGTAATCTCAGCACTTTGGGAGGCAGAGGCAAGAGGATTGCCTGAGTCCAGGGATTTGAGACTAGCCTATGCAACTTGGTGAGGACTCATCTCTACAATAAATCAAAAAATTAGGCAGGTATGGTGGTGCACACCTGTGATTCCAGCTACTTGTAAGGCTGGGGTGGAAGAATTGCCTGAGCCCAGCAGGTCCACGCTGCAGTGACTGTGAGCATGCCACTGCACTCCAGGCTGGGAGACAGAGTGAGACTCCGACTTTAAAAAAAAAAAAAGAAATATTTTGTTCCACTTCCTCTCTTGAGGCTAGAGCTTAGATACTCAGAGAATTCTAGATTGTCAGTAATTTTTCCTTAGTATCTGTTATTACAGATTACTGTTTGAGGAGAAGTCTAACTTGGCTTTCTTGTATTTTCTTTTTGTTGCTGATAAGGTTTTCTCTCTTTGAATATCTTCTACAGATTCAAAATGCTAGATTGCTTACTCGTTTGTTTTTATCTTGCCCAGAACTTTCTTTGATGCCTCAAAGTAAAAGCTCATTTCATGCTTTAATTCTGAAAAATTCTTAGCCATTATTTCTCTGAATATTTTATCTCCCAAGCTCATCTTTTCTCCAATAAATTGTATTTTTTCTCAAAACATTTTTAAGCCCTAAATCTTCTTACAGACTGCAAGTTTTCCTGATTCTTTTCTCCATTGGTGGAATTTTCTTGTTTCTGAGAATAAGAAACACTTCAAGGCTTCAGAGTTTACGTAGATACTCAGTTATAGCTTTCCCAATACTCAGAGTTGTGGTTGTCTCCTTATTCTGTATCATTAGAACCTGAGCCCTTAATGGCCAAATCCTGGGATTTTATCTAGTTCAGTCTCAGTTGACTACTTCACTTTCATCCTTCTCTTGACTGCTCTGGCTTCAACTTTTCTTCTTTATCTTTCAGATCTGTATTTTTTTTTATAGAACTTAGCAGTGTATAACTTTTTAATATATTTTGTCCAGCCTGTCTATGTGCTTCTCTCTCTCTCTCTCAGTCTCAGTGTGTGTGTGTGTGTGTGTGTGTGTGTGTGTGTGTGTGTGTAGGGAAAGGACTTTGATGGTCCACCTATATCAGCTTATTCTACCATGAGATGATATCCATACAGAGAAACATCATGTTCTTATAGTTTTAAGGATTTGTCTTAGGAGGCGTTCAATAAATTGTTCTTCAATGAGTGACTGGATGAATGAAGGTGGCTAGGTCAATGAACACTGAAGTGTGGAGTAGGGATCATCAATTTTTTCTAATTTTTTTTTTTATGATGGAAAAATTGCTTTCATTATTTACCTAACAGGTAAATGTATTAAATTCTTTCTATTAACCAAAGTACCATTAGCTTTCAAAAGTTTAATATCTCGTGCAATGTATGTTGTATGTGTGTTTGTTTAGTAGTAATTCCATGCATGCATTCTAAAACCCAGGGGTGTAGCAATTATTATGAAAAAAAAAAACACAATAAAAATATCCCTCACCGTGTCAGAAAATATTGGTGCAGCCTTCGTATAGGCAATTGCATTTGAACTGAGATTTAAAGAATGAATAGAAAACTGATATTAGGGTGACAGGTAATAACAGAAGACCACTTCAGGTTAGTATACAACAGCAAATGCAAAGGCGAAACTAATTTGAATGAAGTGAAAAATACAAAGTAAATATGCCTGGAGATTTGCATATTTGTTTGCGGTGGGAGTCAACCAAAAACAGCATTGTGGGAGGTAAATGTAAAACGTTGGAAGAGTCAGTTTATGGAAGTCAAGCTATGTCATCCTAAGAGGTTTGGATTTTATTGTGTAGGAAACACCATGTCGCTGAGGAATTTTAAAGGGGAAATGATATGATCAAATCAGGGATTTATAAGGCATGGACTTGGAGCAATGTGGAAATGATTTGGAAGTGAAAAAGGCTATTAAATGTCTGGCCAGAATTTGTAAGGCCGTTGACTCAGGCAGTAGAAGTGGTCCAATATAGAGGAGACAGATTACAGAAACAACTAGGAAGTCATAGCCATAGGGTTTGCTAAACCTGGAATACGTAAATGGTGAAAATTGTAATTCAGTCAACTAAACGTTTTCAGCACATATAAATTCATGATCCAATTTGAATGGCATCTAAAAGTTGGAATTGTTGATTCTCTGGTGAAAGGATAAACATTATTTGTCCAAGCCCTAAGGAACTGTTCAAGCCTATAGCTGACGCATTTGTGAAATGTTTCTCAGTTATCTGAAAGTGGTCATATGTAGCTCTGACATTAAAAAAAAATTAAAATAAAAAATCTACATGGCTAAATTTTTACCTAGCCAAAATAGTTCCCTACTAATGCAGTTTTAAAATTGTAACTCAAATGTGAATTATGGACATAGCTACTTTCAACAAATTCTGGCAATCTCATTTACAGTCATATCATAAGGGAAAATGTTTAATTTTTTTTTAATTTAAACAAGACCATCAGGTATATAAAAAAGTCAAGAGCAAAACATGAAAATTTTAAGTGCAGCTTTTGTAGTAATATCTTCAGCAATTTCTAGCAGTTGAAAAAACACTGGTTGGTTGCCTAGAGGGTTATGCTAAGGAAAACAAGACAGAAATCTAAGCTGTAGAATTCATGAAAACCTTTATCATGGCAAACAATAGCAAAACCCAACATTGCCTGGAAGGGGAAATTTGAGCTGCAATCTGTTAGACTTTATGCACTGATAAGCGATAAGATTCTGTGCTGAATTTTGAAAAGAATACAGTAAACACAATTCTAGACAAACCTGCCTCAGGCTTAACATGACACTTAAGTGCTCCATAAGCAAAAAGAAAAGCTACTTCAGGACATTACAGATGGCTTTTAATTTTTATTATTGAATCAAAAATATCAAGTAATATCTATTAACAGAAAATAAGTCCTCTTTACTATGCTTCACCTACACTACATAAACTTTGATTTGAAGGGGGAAAATAATTATTGCTTTAAGTAGAAATATATGTAAATGTTTGAAAAATCTTATCACATAGGCCCTTTAGTTTTTGAATATGTTACCACTCCAAAGCAAACTAAATGCAATTACCATAGAATGAGTAAATACTTGTAAGTAAATCTGAGTTGAAATTTATTTTCTATAATGGAAAAATCGTAACTAACAATTATGTAATTGTTAGCTTTAATAATCATACTTTAATACATAATCTTCCCTGTGGGAATCCTCAATCCAGGAGGCAGAGAAAACAGCAGCAGTATCTTTTATGATGTTGGGTCAAGCATCTGATGACCTAAGATAAAAATTACCTGGGTTTCCAAAGGTAAAACCTTCTACCAGTACCTTGAAACTAGGGCACTCTGTGGAACTGTACATGGTAGCACTTATTTTAAAACTACGAAGAAAAAAAATAGAGTGGCTTATGGATGTTTATCAAAGTAAATTATTGTCTCCTAAGAGTATTTGATTTTCTGTGAAGTGGGATATTATTCGAAAGTAATATGGTATTTGTTTTAAAATTATAGAGGTATTTTGGATTGGAGAACAATATTCATTTATATAGTTTGATACTAAGACACAATTTTCTCTTCTAATAATCCTATATATGTGGAATTTTCCATATAACTTATAATTACATGTATACAGTATAAAATAACATAAAGAGAAGTTAGTCAGCTATATGGGTTGAATTTAAAAAAACAGAATTATAGTTTTTCTATTATTATCTCAAATTATTTAAGCTTTAGCTCACATGTTCCCTTATGTAGTAGCTTTAAAGACACATATTCTATTTTTTAAGAAATGTGCATTTTCTTCTTTGACATCTTCAAAACTAGTATCTAAGAAACCTGTAGCAAAATCTTTACTTTTAATATGCTAGATATTAATACAGTAGTCTCCTTCTCTGTGGTTTTGTTATCCTCGTTTTACTTCTTAAGGTTTCACTTTTTGTGGTGTTAGTTACTCATGGTCAACCATGGTCTCAGCATATTAAATGTAAAATTCCAGAAATACTTCATAAGTTTTAAATTCCATGCTATTCTGTGTAGCTTGATGAAATCTCATGCTGTCTTGTCTTGCCTGGGATGTGAGTCCCCACTTTTGTCTAGTGTATCCACACTGCCTATGCTTCTAATATTTGGTCACTTAGTAAACTTCTCGATTATTAGATCTAGCATCACAGGGCTTGTGTTGAAGTAGCTCTTATTTTACTCCATAACGGACTCAAAATGCAAGAGCAGGGATAGCCATGATGCAAAGTGAAGGAGACGCAAAAGTGAAAACAAGTCTTCAAAGTAAGAAAGCCACAGTCTATTTGAAGAAATGAATATGCTTTTAAATAATTACTGAAATATGGAGAATGCCAATTGAGATAGCGGAATAATAAGGATTAGGCAAACAACTGTCAGATCAAGCAGGAACTATTCAGGGAATAGGGTCTTTAGAGGGAAAGTAACAAAAAAAGAACAGTTAAAAGGAGAGGAGAAGTGAATGGGCAGAAGATAGAACAAGAAGGTCTTTCACACCCAAAGCCAAAATCTATGAAATGACTTGTCCTTTTGAGAAAATTGCTTCAATATGGCATTGTCATCTTTGATAAGAATAAGGTGTTTATACAGATGACATTGAGAAGAAACACAGAGCCAGATCTGCCATGCGAAAAATTTGAGGATTTTTTTTCTCCTTGAAGGTGTTGAAGAGTCAATTATGAGTTTTATCCAAGAAATGACATAGTCAAATTGTCATAGAAGAAACACAAAAGTATGGTTTGGAAAATGAAAGACAAAAGCTGAAGACATAAATTGTAGAAAAATCAGGGGCTTAGATTTATGTACGAAACAACAATGATATTTTAAAGGCAGTGAAGTGAACTTAATCAGGAAAGGATAGGCATTTTATTTAAATTGGCTAATATCAGTATTTTAAACTGCATCTATTTCTTCTACTCATAATGTTGATTCACAATTTATTCAACTTTGGTATTTTTACATATATTTGACTCACAAATGCATAAGACATTGTGTTGCTGGATCTTAAAGCATTTAACACATTTCTAGTTGTTGTACACTAAAATTTACTTTGATATTCTGAAATTTTCCACAGTAATATAGAGGGCATACTTGTGTAAAAAATCACTGGAAATGTCTCTGATAATTTCTTTGTGATACATTCTACATTGGGTAAAGGCATTTTCAAGACTTTCCTGCTCTCAGGAAAGACTGCCAATTTCATTGCTCATTTTTATAATTCATACTTAGTATTATGTTTTAAATATTTTAAAAGTTAATTTAAAAAACCATTATGGCATTATGTTTAAATTTATATTGCCTTAATTACAAATAAGGGTAAAAAATGTTTTCCCATGGAATTTGGAGAGACAGGAATTATTTGTTATGTTTTCAAAACTCGAATATAAGAAATGTGATATTATGTGGTACAAGGGCCTTCCCAGAACAAAGAGGGGGTAGCATGGTGCAATCAATGTCTAAGTGCGCATGGTAAACCTGTTACAACCCTATGCCATGAAATACCCAATAATCAAATTGTATGTTGCCTTATAAGGGAGACAAAGGGGCTAGAATGTAAAGAAAAGCTAGTGAAAAGTATATAAGGCAATGCCCCGTTGCGTTCAGGGCTCATCCTTTAGATGTGAATTCGCTAAGCCAGTGGAGGCACAAATAAATGCTGCATCTTGGCAAAGAAGCCTTGGTGTCCTATCTCTCTGTAAAGGGGTCCTACCACATCTCTTGGGACTTGCTTGGGATACAGAGGTGGTGATTTCACCTCCCTTGTCACCGGGGTGCAACCCCCTGGAAGCCAAGAGAGGTGACCTCGCCTGGCACCAGCAGACTGATTGATCCATAGGGTACTAACCCTCTGGGCATCCCGGGGCAAGGACCTGGGGAGCACAAAGGAACCCAGTGAGGGCCAGCAATCTTCCAAAAGAGTGCAGCCAGTCATACTGGTGAGAACCAGTGTTCAATTCTGCAAGCTTGCCCCTAAGAGGTAGAAGGGGAGTCTGATCACATCCCAGAGTTGCTCAAGTAGTCCCACAGGGGATGAAATCACTACTCTAAGGCATTGGGCGATGGGTGGAGACATGGAGTGTGAATGAATGAGATGCTGCTTGGCAGTGAAGCAAGAACAGAGTACCAATCTGCGGATCTGTGGCAATCTCATACAGCTTAGGGCGGAAG
>CAUYQG010010873.1:0-18288 GCA_963574415.1 Tarsius wallacei
ATGTATTACTATAAGAAAATGACTGACAGTGGTGGGAAACTATGGGAGGGGGAGATGGGATTAATCGTAGTCAATATCTCTCTGGGGACGGGGAGACACCTCTTATCAACAAGGGTGCCTGAATGAAGCATATTTGTATACGTAACCCTTAACTGTACCCCACAATATCATATTTAAAAATACTCATTATTTTTTTAAAAATTGTGTCCCAGAGGTTTTGATAGCTTGATTTTTTGTTGTCATTCACTTTGAGGAATTTTTAAATTTTCATCTTGATTTTGTTGATCCAAGGATCATTCAGGAATGGATTGTTTAACTTCCTTTTTTTTTTTTGTTTTGCTTTGTTTTTGTTTTTATTTTTGTTTTTTGAGTTCTTGGAGTTAATTTCTAGTTTTATCCCACCATGGTCTGAGAATGTGCCTGATTTAATTTTAATTTTTTTGTATTTATTGAGCCTTGTGACCTATTAGATAATATATCCTGGAGAATTTTTCAGTAGCTGATGAGAAAAATATATATTCTGTAGCTTTAGGGTTGAATGTTCTGTAGATGTCTGTAAGCTCCATTTTCTCTAGGGTCTGGTTTAACTCCAACGTTTCTTTGTTGACTTTCTGCCTTGATTATCTGTCTATTGCTGTCAATGGAGTGTTGAAGTCTCCCATTATTATTGTATTGCTATCTATCTCTTTTTTTAGATCTAGTAGAATTTGTTTCATAAATCTGGGAGCTCTGGTATTAGGCACATATATATTTATATGTGTTATGTCTTCTTGTTGAATTGATCCCTTTATCATTATATAATTATCTTTGTCTTTTTTACTGTGATTAATTTAAAGCCTGTTTTATCTTATATGAAGATGGATACCCCTGTTCATTTTTGGTTTCCTTTTGCATGGAATATTTTTTTCCACCCCTTTACTTTAAGTCTATAGGAGTCTTTGTGTACTAAGTGGGTCTCTTGAAGACAAAATATATTTGGGTTGTATTTTTATATTCAGTCAGTCTATATATTTGTATTAGGGTATTGAGCCCATTTGCATTTGGAGTTAATTGTGATATGGTTCCATTCATTATACTGATTGTTACCTGGTTGCTTTATTTATGCATGTATTATGTATGTGATAGGGTTTGTAGAAGGATGGGAGAGGAGGTTGTAGTTAAAACAACTCAAGAGTTGCAATGGCCCAAAAAGCTAACACTATGCTCTGACAGTGTCCTGTTACTAATTGCTTTACTGCCAATATCTGCATTCCCAATACCATGTCCCAAAGCTATGTGACTGATAACATCCTGGTACTGACTCATCCTGGTTCTGACTATCAATGTTTACTTTCCTAAGGCTGCATTTCAGAGACAAGTGATTAACAACATCCTGATAGTGACTGGTTTAGTGCAGACATCTGCACTTCAAGACCTTGGGACCAGCAGTCCCGAACAGTGCCGACATCTGCATCTCAAGGCCAGACACCAGCAACTCAAACTCCCAAAACTGCTTCTCAGAGCCCGATAAGCCTCATCTGGGGTTACAGAAGAAGCTGCAAGAGAACAAAGCTGCTGGTTCTTCTTTAGAACCAGCCTTTTTTTCCTTTTCCTCTAATAAATTTTCTTTAATCACTCTGCTTGTCCTCTTTCTCCACACTCGCCTTACAGTATGCATTTATTTGTTTGTTTGTTTGTTTGTTTTCTCTATTGTGTTGATGTTCCTGGGAGTTTTATGATTACCAGAGTTGTTCTACAGTATATTTTGACCTTTTGTTTCAGTATTTAGAATTCCTTTGAATATTCCTTTTAGAGTTGGTCTAGTGGTGACAAGTTTCCTCAGCGTTTGCTTGTCTAAGAAAGACTTTATTTCTTTTTCATTTATAAAAGTTAGTTTTGCAGGATACAAAACTTTTGACTGATTATTATTCTGTTTGAGGGGATGGAAGAGTGGACACCAATCTTTTCTGGCTTATAGTGTTTCTTCTGATAAATCTGCTGTTAGTTTGAAAGGTATATTTCTGTAAGTTATTCAATACTTTTTTTCTCACTGCTCTTAATATTATTTCCTTCACATTAACTTTGCATAACTAAATAATTATATTCCTTGGGAGATTACATTTTTGCAGTGAATTTTCTGTGGGTTCTTTGGGCTTCTTGTATCTGGATGTTTAAATTTCTGGCAAAGGCAGAGAAATTTTTCTCCATTATTCTCTCAAATAGGTTTTCCAAAGTTGTTCTTCTCTTCATCCTCAGGAACACCTATTATATTTAGGTTTGGATATTTTACATAAGCCCACATTTCTTGGAGATTTTGTTCTGTTCTCTTGATTTTTTTTTTCTTTTTGTTTTCTGATTAGGTTAATTCAAAAGACTTGTCTTCAAGTTTTAATATTCTTTCTTCTGCTTGTTCTGGTATACTGTTAAAAGTTTTCATTGCATTTTGTATTTCCAAAAAGTGATTCTTCTATTTCCAGAATTTCAGCTTGTTTTTGTTGTTGCTGTTGTTGTTGTAATTTTCTAAGGTGTCTTTGGAGAATTTTTCATTCATGTCCTGAATGGTTTTGGTTTTTGGCTTTTTTTTTTTTTTTTTTTTCTTTACTTGGTTTTCAATTTCTTCATGAAGCTCATTCATCAATTTCAAAATCAACCTTTTGAATTCTATGCCTGGAATTTTAAAGATTTCATTTTGGTTTGGGTCCACTGCCGAGGAGTTAGTGTGGTCTATGGGGGGTGTTGGAGAACTGTTGTTTCACATTGTCAAGGTTATTTTTCTGATTCCTTCTTATTTTGGTAGACAATATTCTTATTTGAGGCTGGCAGTGGATTGCCATGGGCACTGCCGGGTTCCCTTGCCACTATATAGCCTTGGTATGGTGAGTTTCTCAATTGCCAGTGGTGGCAGTCCTGTGCTGGATACCTGCACTGGCCCACTGTAACCTGAGTGACTGGAGTGGCTTGGAAAGTGGTGTTAGCTGGGGTCTGGGGTCAGGCCTTTCACAAAGCTGAGGTATTATATTTGATGTGGTAGGCAGTGGTGTTGACCTCTCACCAGGAAGTGGCATTTGTGGGAGAAAGCCAGTTGTGATGGTGGCTGTGGGATTTCTCCTTGGTGACTGTTGCTCCAAGAAAGTGCTCAGCCAACCTAGGCAAAAGGCAAGGCTCTGGAAATTACCCAAGTTCTCTGTCTGTTTTAAGTCTTTGAGTGGAGTGCAGGATAAAGGAGTTCAAGTACCACACAAGTGTCTACTTTTGGCAACCCCAGTGGGAATAAGGAGGGAGTGCCAGGCCACTGGGATAGTGCTGTTGTGCAGGATGGGCACTGCAGAGTTTACATGGGGAAAGGTTACTACAACAATGAGCCCCACCTGGCTCCCAGCTTGACCTCAGGCAGTTTGCTTTCTGAATATCAAAATCCAGTGGACCTCAGGGCCTCAGGTGGTCTCATGACAGCACACCCTAGCCAGGAATTGTTTGCTGCCACAGAGTTTATCCTGGGGGCCCATCTCCTCCCAGGCCAGCTAGAAAACAGCTGTGCTACCAGCAAGGGTTGAGCTCCTGACGTATGGCAGCTGGAGCTGCTCAGGGCTTTCTCTTTTCCTATAACACTCCACATGGGTTTTGGCAGAGCACAGTTGTGTATAAGGCAGTTGCTCATGAGGGACTCCAATCCCACAAGACTTGGAGGGCCCTCTAAGTCTATGGCAGTAGCACTGAACTCATGAATTTCCCTCACTCACCTTCCCCACTGCATCCAAAGGCTGCCAGTGGTCTATGGTGGTCCAAATGAGAGTCTGGCTAGTTCCAGCCCTGCTCAATGGATTTTTCTCTTCTTTGCACTATGTGGTTATTATCACTTTTTTTGAAGAATTCATGACATGCTGCTGGATCTGTTCCTCTCTATGTGCCAAAGAAATTCTATCTTGGCTTACTCCATAGGAGAAACAAACTCTATCTGCCTCATGTCTGCTGTCTTTGGTAACCTTTGATATTTTTGTAGGAATTTAATTGGATCTGTGAATTTTTTGTGTGTGTAATATAGACATTTTAACACTACTAAATTTGTCCAATTATAAATAAGGGTTATCTTTTAGTTTTCCTTTAATTTCTTGCCTCAATTTTTTATTTATTTTTTATTTTTATTTTATTTTACCCAGTCTGGAGCACAGCATTTCAATCATACCTCACTAAAGAGTTTACCCTCTGGGCTTATGCAGTCCTTAGCCTCAGCCTCTCAAGTTGCTGGGATTATAAGCATATTTCACAATGCTGAGCTAATTTTTTATTTTCTTAGAGGTGTGTTCTTCCCATATTATTCAGCTCAATCTCAAACTTTTGTACTCAAGTAATTTTCCTACCTCGTTCTCTGAAAGTGCTGGGATTACAAGCATGAGACATTGGGTCAGTCTCAATATTTTTTAGTTCGTAATGTAAAGATGTTTTACTCTGTTTTGTTAAATTATTTCTAAGTATATTTTTGTAGATATTGTGTATGGGATCATTTTCTTGATTTCTTTTTAAGAAAGTTCATTCTTAGTATATAGAACTGCTACTGACTTTCGTATACTTATTTTGTATTCTGTATGTTTACTAAATTTATTAATTAATGCCCACAGTTTTGGGGGTGTGTGTGTGTGTGTGTGTGTGTGTGTGTGTGTGTGACAGAGAGAGAGAGAGAGAGAGAGAGAGAAATTATGCCATCTGCAAACTGAAAAAGCTTACCATTGCCATATTCAACCTGAATGTCTTTCATTTTGTTCTCCAATTGTTCTGACTTGGAAAACCAGTACGGTGTTGAATAAAAGTAGGTATCTTTATCTTGTTCCTGCTCTTTAATAAGAAGAGTTTTATCTTTTCTGTATTTAGTATGATGTTAGTTGTGAATTTGTAGCCTTTGTTGACTTGAGTTCCATTTGCTTTTTAATGAATTTGTTGAAAGTTTTTAACACGAGGGCATGTTGAATTTTTTGTAATCCTTTTTTATCTAAATGTTACAGTTGATCTTGGGGTCTGTCATCTTAGAATCTGGGAGGAACTGTTATAAATAGTTCTTTAATAAATATGGAAGTGCAAATGTCTCAACATACTGATTTATTGTTATATTTGAATATATGCCCAATAGTATGATTTCCATTATGGTAGTTTCATTTACATATTTTTAAGAAATCTCCATTCTGTTTTTTATAATGACTGTATTGATTTACATTCACACAAATGTGTGCAAATATTTCCTTTTCCTCAGATCTTTGCCAACATATGCTATCTTTGTCTTTTATTAGTCATCCTAAAAAGGGTGAGTTAATATCTCATAGTGGTTTTAATGGGCATCTTCCTGATTCAATAATAAGATGCACATTCCTGATTATTATTGAGTCAGGAAGATGCACATTATTGAATTATTAAAGTTTCACTCTGTCACACAGGCTGGAGTGCAGTGGCACACCCTTGGCTCCCACAGCCTCAATCTGCTGAGCCTCAACCTTCCAAGTAGCTGGAACTACAGGTGTGTGCCACCATGCCTGGAAAATTTTTTTATTTATTGTAGAGACGAGATCTTCTCATTTTGTTCAGACTGGTCTTGAATCCCTGGGCTAAGGCAATCTCCTCATCTCTGCCTCCCAAATTGCTGGGATTACAGGTGTAAGCCACCATGGCCAGCAAAGTTGAGCATTTTTAAAATATATTTGCAGGTCATATCTATGTCTTCATTTGGAAAAAAACTATTTAGATTTTTTGTCATTTTTTTTGGGGGGGGGCAGGGTCTCATTCTGTCGTCCAGGCTGGAGTACAGTGGCACAATTATGTCTCAACACAACCTCAGCCTTCTGGGCACAATTCATCTGCCTCAGCTCCTGAGTAACTGGGACTACAAGTGCATGGCACCAGGTCTGACATTTTTTTTAAGAGACTAAGTCTTGCTATGTTGTCCAGGTTGGTACTGAAATTGGGTTCAAGCAATCTCCTGCCATGGCCTCCAAAAATGCTAAGATTACAAGCATGAGCCATTACACCCAACCCTTTTGCTTATTTTTTAGTAGTAATTTGGTTTTGGTTATATGGTTGTTTGAATATATACATTTTGTATAATAATCTCTTGTCAGATGTATAATTTGTACATATTTTCTCTTATTCCTATGTTGTCTTATCATTCTGTTGATTGTATCTGGTGCTGTGCAGAAGCCTTTTCATTTAAAGTAATTCCACTTGTCAATTTTTACTTTTGACCACTAGGATTTTGAGATTAAATAAAAATAATAACTCTTTGCCC
The DNA here is from genome assembly GCA_963574415.1 of Tarsius wallacei. NCBI lineage: Eukaryota > Metazoa > Chordata > Mammalia > Primates > Tarsiidae > Tarsius > Tarsius wallacei. The sequence continues at coordinate 6,248 of CAUYQG010010873.1, forward strand.
AGATCTATGTCATGGGGCTTTCACTCAATAGTCCATTATAAAATAGTGGGTAAAATAATAAATTTGTTCTCCAGTTGTTCTGACTTGGAAAACCAGTACTGTGTTGAATAAAAGTGATGAGAGTGGGTATTACAATAAAATAATTATCTAATTAATTTTATTCTCTGGGGTTTCCTTGTAGTAGTTTCAGAGTTTCAAGTCTTATATCTAGGTCTGTAATCTGTTTCTAGTTGAGTTTTACAAATGATATAAGATAAAGGTCTTGTTGTTCTGCACAGGAATAACCAGTTTTCCCAGCACCATGTACTGAAAAGAATGCTCCATCCCCATTGTGTCTACATTGTGTCTAAAATCAATGAGATGTAAATATGCAGATTTATTTCCAGACTCTCTATTCTCCATTAGGCTATATGACTGTTTTTATACAAGTACCACATTCTTTTCTTCACTGTAGTTTTGTAGTATGTTTTAAAGGCCAGTTGTGTGATACCTCCAGCTTTGTTCTTTTTTGCTTAACCACTTTAGTTATTCAGGGTCCTTGGCTTTTAGTTTTAGAACTTTAAAAAATTTCTGTGAAAAATATCATTAACATGTTGATAGGAATTCTATTGAATCTGTAGATTGTTTTCTGTAATAAAGACATTTTAATATTTATTCTGCCAATTCATGGGTAAAAGATATCTTTCCACTTGTTTTTGTTTTATTTCATTTTTAACTTTAACTTTAATTTTATTTAGCTTTTCATGTAGAGATCTTTAACCTTTTTGGTTAAAAATGTTTCTAAGTATACTATTTGTAGCTATTATACATGAGATTGTTTTCTTGATTTCTTTTGTACAGTTTGTTGTTAGTGGAAAAATACTACTGAGTTCTTAAAGTTGATTTTGTTTCTGCTAGTTTACTGAATTTCCTTTTTAGTTATACCAGTTTTTTTGTTTGTTTTGTGTGTGTGTGTGTGTGTGTGTGTGTGTGTGTGTGTGTCTGTAGGGTTTTCTGTATATAAGATTATGTCATCTGCAAACAGAGACAACTTAACTTCTTCTTTTCCAATCTAGACATCTTTCATTTTGTTTTCTAATTGCTCTGTCTTGAGCACCCAGTACGATGTTAAATAAGAGTGGTGAAAATTGGCATCTTTGACTTGTTCCAGCTCTGAAAGAAAAACCTTACAACTATTTTTCATTTAATGTGCTGTTAGCTCTGCATTTGTCATTCATAATTTTTATTGGGTTGAGGTGTGTTTTTTACATACCCAACTTATTGATTGTTTTCATCATGAAGGAATGTTAAATTTTGTCAAACACTTTTTCTGCATCTATTTAAATGTTATAACTGGTCCTGTGGTCCTTCATCCTGGTCAGAATCTCGGAGGAGAGCTCTATACCTACAGGAGGCCATAAAAGTCTCATGTCTCACATTTGGTGGATGTGAACTGCTTGTGGTGTGTACTGTGAGTGTCTTACTCTCCCCAAAATTGAGGTCCCAGGATTGTTTTTTACTTTTGCTCCTTGAATTCTACCAACTCTCTAGAAAAGTGGCTGTAGAAATTAAGTTCTCAGTCTATATGAGTTTACTAAATGAACCCCAGTGAGAAACTTCTCAGATATTTGAGTGGGCCTGGGGCTTCTCTTTCAGCATCTAGGAACCCTTGTTCTGTCTGTGACAAGAACAAAGTTCAGCTAGAAGGAATCTCAAACCTCTTTTATACATTAAAAAATGGGTTTGTTTTCTGTGTGCTCTTCTAAACACACAGGGACATGGAGTATTTAGGAATACAGCAGAGAGGTTCTTCTGTGTGGGAAGAGAGAAAAATTATAAATCTGAACGATCACAGTATGCCCAGCAGCCTTTCCACAGAGGCACTAGAGACCTACTTGCCATGTCTTATGACATTTAGTTCCTACAAGAATCCTATGAGGTTCATTATCTTTTCACCCCACTTGTCAGCAGAAGAAACTGGGTCTCAGAGAGTTGCATCGATGTCTTGAAGACACAGCCAGTAAATGGGAGAGTCACCACAGGGCCCTGGAGTGGACATGTGCTCATTTGCTGTACAGCTATTTCAGGAAATGTGAGGTTGTGGTGAAGTCCAAAAGGTGGTGAAGGAAGTAATGATTCTACTCCAGAAGTCCAAAAAGGTGGTGAAGGAAGTAATGATTCTACTCCAGAAGCATGGAACTAGGGACTCCACCATATGCTCCCTTTTGCTTGGTTGGGAAGTCCACATTATGCAGGTTGTATCTAGGTTCAGGGTAGACTATTTTTTATCCAAGAGGAGAACAAAGAGGGACATACAGTCAGTGATAGCACCATGAACTACAAGATGATTCAGGTCTGAAGCTCAAACCTTGAAATCAAAATGGTTGCTTTGGGGACTTGTGTATGTGGAGGACATGGATATTCATGAAGAATAAGGTTTTCTAGTCTTCTAAGGTAAACTTTGATGTGGGGCTGGAGATTGATTAAATCATTTAGGCCTTCAAGGCATCATCACAGTATTTTGTCACCTGTGGAGCAACACCTCCCACATATATATATATATATATATATATATATATATATATATATATTTTTTTTTTTTTTTTTTTTTTTTTTATTCAGCGTCTCACTCTATCACCCAGGCTGGAATGCAGCGGCACGCTCATGGCCACCTCAGCATTGACCCACTGGGCTTAGATGATTTTTCCACCTCTGTCTTCCAAATAGCTGGAACCACAGGCATGCACCACCATGCCTGGCTAATTTTTTTTTATATATTGTAGAGATGAGGCCTCACCAAGTTGCCCAGGTTGATCTCAAACTCCTGGGTTCAGGCAATAGTCTCACCTCGGCCTCCCAAAGTGCTGGGACTACAGGCTTGAGCCACCGCACCCAGCCATCCCACTTATATTAATAGCCTCTATTAAGAGTATCATCCCAGTGAGTCCTCAAATAACATCCTTACTGTAGGGAGGAGAAAACACAGGCTTTGGGATATCAAATGGCTGCTCAATTGCACACAGGACAGAAGTGAGAACCTTCCACAGTAAAAGTTACATTAAATTTCCCCTAAGCTCACTGAGGCATTTTCTGTTCCTGATGTGGAGGGGAAGGGCCTGGGGAGCCTGATTTTCTTCTCATTTTGGAGACAGTGCACAGAGCAGGACACCCAAGTGAGTGGTCTCATGGTTCGAGACCAGTATGGGCAACTTGGTGAGATCTCATCTCTACAATATGTCAAAAACTCTTTTGACTTAAAGCAGCAAAATTGTTTTTCTTTGCCATTAAAAGGATTCTTGAGAAACAGCTATAGCAATTACACACCTGGCAAAGGGACAGAATGCTAGGGAACTCCAGGGTGAGAGAAAGTCCATCACAGGGCCGAGGATCTGAGCAGGTGATTCAAGGAACAGAAAACTCCTGTGGGAATTAAATAACTTAGAAGTGACTCACAAGTATCAGTCAGGAAATTGAAATTGAAAGGAACAACGGAAATTTTGTTTGCTAAATGAAGAGCAAATTGCCAAAACATTTTCTGAAAAGTTAACATCCAGGAGAGTCTGGATACAGAGAAGGAGCTACATTCAGAAACTGCTGGTGACAATGTATCTGACACAGCCTAGCCCTTTTGGAATGTAATCTGGCTGTACCTATTAAAATGTTATATATGCACATCTTTTCACCATGTAATTTTCTTTCCTAGGAGTCTATCTTCTGCAAGAGATTAGTTCATGTTATGGGCTTATTTGTGCCCCCTTTCCAAAATCCAAATGTTAATGTTGTAACACCCAGTGACTCAGAATGTGACTATATTTGGACATATTGTACTTACAGATATAATTAAGATTAAGTGAGTTTGTTGGGGGGGCCTAATCTGATATACTGGGCAATATATATAAAAGGCAGTAAAGACATAGAAGCACAAGAGAAGACCCTGTGAACACAGAAACAGAAGATAGCCATTTGCAAGTCAAGGACAGAGGCCTCAGAGAAACCACCCCAGCCCACAGGTTGAGGCTGGATTTTTAACCTTTGAGTTATGAGAAATGTCTTTTGTTGAAGTTTTTCAGTGCATGGGGATGTGTTGTGGCAGCCCTAGAAATATTATAGTCTATTGAGACACTTGCAGAATGTTCCCTGAAGCACGACTGACATGGAATTATCATTTATTGTGTCAGGCTCCCCCAGCATTAAATGTTTGCCTTGCTGTGGGAAATGGTCTTCTTATAGAATACTATGAAGACATGTGAGAGCATAGCGTCTGCCCTGATGGGCTACAAGTATGAGTTCTCTGCGATGACACATTGCAGACAAATGCATAGGGTAGTTTAACCTCCTTTTGTATGTTAATGTCACATCCCTATTAAAAGTATTTATTGGGCAACCTCTTCAGGTCTCCTCCCACAGTGGGAGCTTTTCTATCCTCTCAATAAATCCTGCTTTCTCAAAAAAAAAATTATTTATTGCATTTTATGTCTCGGAGAAGGTCTGGCACCTCAATAGAACTACTGCTACAGGAGATACCTGGGGCAAGTAGTTAAAACAATAAAAAGTAGCAACATGCAAAGATAGTTATAGCTTGGTATAATGAGAAAACAAAAGTGTTTTCTCTGATATTTCTACAAGTATGTGAACGGGGACTTTGCCTCTGACCAAGTTGCCACTGGGGGCTAATGGATCCCAGATTCATTTGAGAGAGGACTGTGTGTCACTCAAGTGGGAAAGCCCTAGGACAGAGCCTAGTGAGTTCCCATATTTATGTCTGATTCCTAGGCCTGGCTTGGTCTTCTTGGGTCCCTCTCTATGGAGACCACTTTGTGCCCTCTCTCAATATAGACCAGCACAACTGTGGTTGAGTGATGTGGTGTACCTGGCCTTTGTCCAAGGAAAAGAAGGAGTTAGATTCATCAAACTGCTCCGCACTGATCTTCTGTGTAGAGCTCTTCAAAGGCAGTGTTAGTCAACCAGTCCAGGCAACGTTGGTGGCCTACCTGGTTGTTCACAAGGAAGATCAACCCATTAGAAATCATGCTTCCTGGATCAAACATATAGGAGCATTTTCATAGACTTCCAGTCAAGGAGAAAATGGATAACAGCTTGAAGTCTTGAGATTAACATCTGAGTAGACAAACTTGGTTCCCAACCTTCACCTTCCCATCCTGTCATCATGACCTGGAATATGAACTTAACAGAGCCATGAGGCTTGCAGCACCAAACAACCTGCTTCTGTCTAGGAATGGGCCCCTATCTTTTGCTCCCCCCACACATTGTGATGGGGAGTGGTATGGGGTTTCTCAGATAGGATCACATGTGAGGCCTCACTTGAATGGGCCTGTCCTGCCTCCCTGTGTCACCTCTGAGTGCCCTCAGTCAAGTGCCCCCAGATATTGGTGGTGAGGGCAGAACCAACATCTGCATCATCACTTTTGGCCACCCTGAAACAAAAGCCTTGAAAACTCATTATACAGCAGGAGAATATCTTGTTCTCTCTTTCATCTTCCACCAAATGCTGTGATTATGAGGTTGTCTCTAGAATATAGTGCCTGATTACCAGAGTTCTAATTTTGTTGGGAGTCTGTCACCAAAAAAATAAGGTCACTTCTCCAAGATCTTATCACCTGGGCCCCTTTCTTCCATAATACCTTCCCAAAGACCCTGCTGTATTGTTGGCTGCTACCCCTATGTCAACTCCTTTCCTGTTCACAATTAGACAAATACACCTTCCTCAGTCCCTAAAAAGACCTGAATGCAGCTAGGCCCCAGGTTTGAGAGCACAGACCTGGGTCAGAACCTTCTTTTTCTTAACATTACTGTGACCCTAGACAAGTTAGTGTGGATAACTTGTCAGGGCATCCCCAGTCTCCCAACATGCATAATGGGAATCATACCAGCATCTCCTTCCTAGGAAACCCATCAAGTGTTCATGAGACACAACTTATAAAAATCATGTGTTGGTGTCCCATGTAGATAATGCACAAAATTAGAAAAGAAAGAATTAAAAGAAGGAATAGGAGGTATCATAGAACACTACTCAAATATGTCTGGAGTCCAGCAGTGTGACCTTGAGAAAGTCACTTCCCTTCTGGACTTCACTTTTCATTTTGTCTAGTAAGAGGTTGAGATTAAATGAAATTCAGATATCATCATCTTCTGACATTACACCTTTCCATGTCTTCTCATCATATCTAGAACTAAACTTATTGTGCCTCATCTTGGCCTATGTGGTGAGCAGACTCTGCATAGGCTGACAGCACTTGGTGACTAACTTCTCACCAACAAAATACCAAAAAAAGGAAGATCACTTTAATCTTAGTCAATTTAAGCTGCTATAACAAAGTACCATCAACTAGGTAGCTTCACTTTGTAGCTTCACATGGCAGAGAAAAGGAAGAGAACTCTCTTGCATTACTATTATAAGGCAAATAATCTATTCATGAGGGCTTCACCTAGAAAATAACAAGAATAGGCCAGGCTCAGTGGCTCAGCCTGTAATCCCAGCATTTTGGGAGGCCGAGGTGAATGGATTGCCTAGCCTGTAGGTTCAAGACCAACCTGGGCAACTTGGCGAGACCTCATCTCTAAAATAGATAGATAGATAGATAGACAGACAGACAGACAGATAGATAGATAAAATTAACCGGGTGTGTTAGCTCACACCTGTAGTTTCAGTTACTTGGAGGGCTGAGGCGAAGGATCACCAGAACCCAGGAGGTCGACGCTGAGTTGGCCGTGAGTGTATCCATGCACTCCAGCCTGGGAGACAGAGTGAGACGCCAACTCAAAAAACAAAAACAAAAAAAGAAAACAGCAAGAATAATGGTATATTACTTCCAAATCTAATTGTTAAAAGACTATGATTTCCTTCTAGCTTATAATCTTTTGTTCTCTCTCTCATTTTATTCTCTAAAAAAAGCAAGTGCTAATAATTTTTAAATCTCTATATATAATCCCCTGTGACAAAAAAGGAGATGGCTACACAAGATACAGGAAAGTACTCAGGTTCTCATTTCAAACTGAATTATGTCAACCACTCCTCGGTTGAGCCTGGGAGAAAATTCTCCCCCATAAAGATTCAGTTGAGACCATAGCCCCAGACTTGTGTGAGGCCTTACAGCAGAAGAATTTAACTAAGTTGTGCCCAGATATTCAATTCACAGATATTGGGACATATGTTTGGAGTTATAAGCCACTACAATTGAGGAAATGTTTTCAGAAAGGAGTAGATTATGACTCCTTTCTATCCTCCTCTGGCCAAACTCATTACTGTCTGCAACTTTCTGCAGCAGTGGTATCTACTCTCTGACACACTGTGTTAGTCAGAGGTTTTCTAATAAACAGAACCAATGGGAAATAGATAGGTATGGATATAGCTACATAATGGAAAATTTACTGTGATAATAGTATTATGTAATTATGGAAGGCAAGAAGTTCTACACAATATGCTGTGTGCAAACTGGGAAACCAAAAAGAAAACTGGCAATTTAGTATGAGTCCAAAGACCTGATAACTAGAAGAGCAGATGGTGTACTCCATGTTGTTGGTCAAAAGTCTCAGAGCTGGGGGTGGAGGGGTATGCTGATGTAAGTCCTAGAGAACAAAACCTCAGAAATATATATTTTCATGACAAGGGGCACAGAAAGATAGATATCCCAACTCTAGAAGCGAGAGAAGGAATTTGCTTTTCCTCTAACTTTTTGTTTTATTTGGGCCTTCACAGATTTGATGATACCCCACCATATTTGTGAGGGTGAATTTTGTCTACTCAGTCTACTGATTGAAGTGCTTTTACACCTTTGGGAAAGACTCTCAGAGTTACACCCAAAAATAATATTTTACAACTATCTGGGCTCTCAGCCCAGGCTAGTTGATGTATAAAATTAAGTATAACAATTTCACCCTTTGTCAACATATCACCAACATGTATCTCCTTAACTATGTATCTAAACAAAGATCACATCCACACATAACAAAATAAGAAGAAAATATCCATGTCAGTTGTGGCCTCTTCTGTAACTGGTCACATGATCCAAGCTAGTATTTATAAATATTTTCTACTACCCATACTGTATTTTGTTTACCTTCAGCAAGTACCACAGCTGGTCTGGAATCTTACCTAACAAGACCTTACCAAAACCTTCATTCCTGAAAGAGATGGATCCTTTGTAGAGCTACCTGGTTTGGATTGTTGTAGTTTTTCATTGACCTTAATCACAGGGCATGGTGGTATTAACCGATGTCCTAAGAAATCTCCATATTCCAGGTATACTCTTTTTTAATTACATTGTAAAATATGGGTCCCATTTGTCTTTGGCAGTTTGAATCAAACACCTCAGCCACCACTATAACTCCTTTTCTAGTTTAATGACTCAGATGCACGAGAAGTCAAAAATGTACAGTGGCAGTTTTAAAATCCAGTTCAATGGACTCATTGTTGTGTGTCCTGGTGAAATCATTCCTCTCTCTGGAACCAAGACCTCTAGGCCAGCAAACCATAAAATTGTGAAAACAGGAAGCAACAATTGTGACTGATGTCATATTCTTTTCTATTCTCTGACTCCTGGACTTGTGAATTCTGGCTATAATAGAAAGAGTACCATATTCAGGATGGTGATTCAGAACACACACAGCTTTGTGGAGAACCTTGCTCCAATCCTGCAGATAGTACCATCTTCTTGGCTCTATAACTGAGTCTTCAGGAACCACTCTATGTTTTTATCAAGCTAGCTGCTTAATGATGGTGGGAAATATGGTAAGACCATTAATTCCATGAGCAAGAACCCATTGTCATACTCTCTTGTCTCTGAAGTGAGTTCCTTTCTCAGAAACAATACTGTTTGGAATAATATAATTGTGGATATGGCATTCAGTTTGTCCATAGGGCACTTTTGGCAGAGTACTGCATGATGCGGGGAAGAATCTATGTATCTAAACAAAGATCACATCCACACATAACAAAATAAGAAGAAAATATCCATGTCAATTGTGTAGAAGTTTTAATTTCTATACAAACAATATGCCTTCTTTGACGGAAGGCATCCAATGAAATCAACCTACTACTAGGTGTCCAGCTGATAACTCTGAAGAATTGTTCCATATTGGGAACTCAATGTTTTTCTGCTATCAGGCACTCAGCTGTGGCCATAGCCAGCAAGCCATGTGGGACTGGCTTTATGATGACAGGGATACTCACCCACTGAATATGCCTGTTACCCAGGCCATGGTAAGTGCTGTGGACCCTTTCTACATGTGTGGTACTACTCCTGAAGAACTGAATGACAGATCAAGAAGCCTTATCAAATGTATTTTCTCAGTTTTCCCTCTAGAGCCTTACAAATGCTAATGAAATCAATAGGTTAATTAACAAAATAATGGTGAAGGGTATAGGGGAGAGTCAAAGGACTCACCTCAAAGAGGTGGAACTTTTTAAACAATTCTTAAGAAATAAAGTGAATAAAGAGAACATTGATAAAAGTAAAGAGGGAAAAGAAAGGGGAGAGTCAAGAGGCTTGTCACAGCAGGGTGGAAATCCTTACATGATTATTAAGAAATGAAATGAGCCAGGCTCGGTGGCTCAGCTGTAATCCCAGCACTTTGGGAGGCCGAGGCGAGTGGATTGCCTGAGCCCGTGGGTTGGAGGCCAGCCCAGGCAACTTGGCAAGACCTTGTCTCTACAATAAATCAATAAAAATTAGCCAGGCATGGTTGTGCACGCCTGTAGGTCTGGCTACTCGGAAGGCTAAGGCAGAAGGATCTCCTAAGCCCAGCAGGTTGACACTGGGGTGGCCATGAGCGTGCATGCCATGGCATTCCAACCTGGGTGACAGAGTGAGACTCCCACTCAAAAAATTAAAAAACGAAATGAAATGAATAAAATGGAAATTGATGAAGTTTAAAAAAAGATATTAATATAACACTATTGAAGGCTGGGTGGTCTAAAGGGAACCCATACTAGTCTTCCAAATTAAAGGGCTCCAAGCCAGTTTGCTGTATTTCCCCCAGTTAGGAGAAAGTTTAAAAGCTGAAGGCAGAGTTTACAATGAGAAATCCGATCTGAAACTGCCTGGGGAAATAGGCAGATTAATCAAGATAAAGATTAACAAAGGGTCCAGGGTAATTTGGCTCAAACATTGGCTAGGGCCACAAGGCCTTTTGCATAAAAGAGGGTAAAAGATGTGGAGGTGGAAAAGGAAAGTTCCTGAAAATAGAACAAAAAAAGTAAGAGTTGATAGGATACGAAAGTTGGTGTCTTTCAACACACTTCATGGGAAGTGTGTGGCAGGTGGCAACTGAACAGCTGGAATTGCAGGAGGTGAAATAGTTCATCTAGTTAGACTAGAGTAGAAAATCAGGAATACTGAGTGCACTGCAAGGGAGACAGCAGGCAGAGCAGCTGTAAGGGAGCTGTATGTGCTGAGCCAATAATCTGCGGGGTCTTCCCAGTGGAGTTTGACCTTTTTTTCAGGTAGAGTGATTTTTAGGATTCCCATCATGCATTAGGGTTCCTGCTATGCAAATGAGGAAGTCCTGATTGGTTGATGTTTGGCCTTGATTGTAGCCTGCCCATGGGTAAGCCAGAGGTTAACATAAGGCAACTCTTACACACAATGACTTCCACTTACCCCCCTCCCAAATCAACAATGTCAAATCTTTGGCACTTGGGCAAAGGTCTCATCTTCTGGAGCTGCTTCATGATGAACAGGGGTGTGGCACTGACCATACCTAGGATTATCTGTCCATTAGGAGTTCTTGTATGCTGCTAGATTCAAATAAGAGAATCATATGGGTAATCGGGGTGGTTTGAGTAAAAATTCCTTGTAGCTTTGTCTAAAGAGCTCATAGGAAGTGGAGTTTCTAATGGTATGGGTGGAAACCTTGTTGAAGCATCATCTGAAGATGGATTTGTTGGAGTCTGAAAGAGACAAATTTGATAAAAAATTAAAAATAGGATCTTGCAATTAGGAGGATGAGTATTGAAATGAAGAATCCCAGAAAGGAAAGGAGCCAGGAAAGCCATGATTACTCTCTTGTCCCACATGCATAGAGGATATCATAAATGTTAGAAAGCAAAGGAAAATAAGTATAAAAAAAGAAAAAATATATATGCATATATAGTAAATATTAAGATAATGACTTTAGCAAGGACATAACACCTACTTTGCCATAAAGGATGACAAGTACATATATTTCCAGATTGAGAAAGACCAACTATAGTAACTAGCACAACATTACTTTTTTTTTCATCTTTGTGTTGCTTGGAGAAAAGTTTGAGATCCTGAAGAGGCTTGGTAGTCCAGATATTCGACAGGGTTTTCATGTCCTCCTCTGTTGTAGAGAAGGGATCTGAGGATATTCCTTGTTATGAGGAACTTACAGTTCCTTTTATCTTTTACTCATTTTTTTAAAGATGTGGGGTACAAGTCAGGATTGGCTACATAAGTGATCTAAGTACAGATGGAGTCTTGAACCTCCCATTGGACCTCACTTCATCTGGATTATAATCAGACACACTTATTGATTTTTGTTTTGTTTTGTTTTGCTTTTGTTTTGAGTAGGAGTCTAACTCTGTCACCCAGGCTAGAGTGCAGTGGCATGCTCACGGCCACCCCAGCGCCAAACTTCTGGGCTCTGGTGATCCTTTCAGCTCAGTCTTCCAAGTAGCCAGAACTACAGGCATGCTACCATGCCCGGCTAAGTTTTTGATTTATTGTAGAGACAAGGTTTCACCAAGTTGCCTGGGTTGATCTCAAACTCACAGGCTCAGGCAATCCACTCTTCCCCAGCCTCCCAAAGTGGTGGGATTACAGGCTGAGCCACTGAGTTTGGCCAGCCATAACATCTTAAAGTGTAGAATTAAAACCAAGTAATGGTTATCAGACATCATTTGGACTTGGAGAATTCAAGCAGAGTCTACTCTCATGAACCCTTTAGTACTCTGTGTTTTACCCAGTTTCTCAGATGTTGATTCTGAAGTCCAGATCCACTCATCAGAAATTGTCAATGAAGAGCCAGATGGATTTAGACATGTTTGTACATTAGGATTAATTTTAGAAAGAGAGACAGAG
>CAUYQG010010874.1:0-31734 GCA_963574415.1 Tarsius wallacei
ACTTGACTCTGGGCTTGTTCGTCACTGAAACCACTGTCGGTTTCAAACGCGAGCCCAGGTTCGAGCCTGAATAAAGACCCTCGTGTTTTTGCATCGGGCTGGCTCCTTGGTGGTGATCTCTCTGGATTATTGAGTACAACACTCTGTCACCCAGGCTGGAGGGCAGTGGCATGCTTCCGGCCACTGCAGCCACGATCTGCTGGGCTCCTGCTATCATTCCGCCTCAGCCTTCCAAGTAGCTGAAACTACAGGCGGGCGCTACCACGCCTGGCTCATTTTTTATTTATTATAGAAACGAGGTCTTGCCAAGTTCCCTGGATGGGTCTCCAACCCACGGGCTCAGGCAATCCTTTTGCCTTGACCTCCCAAAATGCTGGGATGACAGGTTGAGCCACCATTATGTATATGTACCACATTTTCTTTATCTAATTCTGTTTTGATGGACGGTAGGGTTGGTTCCATGATTTTGCTATTGTGAGTAGTGTGGCAATAAACATGTGTGTACAGGTGTCTTTTTGATAGAATGGCTTATGTACCTCCAGGTATATTCCCAGGAGAGGGATTGCTGGATCATATAGAAGGTTAATTTTTAGTTCTTTTAGGAGTTGCCATATTGCTTTCCTTAGAAGTTGAATTAGCTTACATTCCCACCCACAGTGTAGAAGCGTTCCCTTATCTTCGTACCTGCACTAGCATCTGTTTTATGTATTTATTAAAAATAGCCCTCCTTACTGGAGTTAGGTAGTTACTCATTGTAGTTTTGATTTGCATTTCTCTGATGATTAGTGAGGCGGAGTATTTTTTCACATAGCTGTTGGCTGCTTGTATGTCTTCTATTGAAAAGTGTCTATTCATGTACTTTGCCCACTTTTTAATGGGGTTGTAAGTTTTCTCCTTTTACTTTGTGTTCCTTGTAGACCATGGATGTTAGGCCTTTGTCAGGTACATAATTTGCACAATTTTTTTGGCTTGTAGTGTTTCTGCAGATAAGTCTGGAGCAATTTTGATGGTTTTCCCTGGGAGGTAGTCTCTCTTGTTGCCTTTAGAAATTTTTCTTTCATGTTTACTTTGTGGAGGCTGATTACTATGTGCCTTGAGTACGGTCTTCTCGTATGATACATTGTGGGTGCTCTGAATCTCTTGTGCTTGGATGGTCAGCTCTCTGGTTAGATGTGGGAAGAGTTTCCTTGAATGATCTCATAGAATGCTTGTTCCATGGTGTTTTCCGTTTCCCTTTCTTCTTCAGGGATAGTAATCAGGCATAGGTTTGGCTTCTTGACATGATCCCACATCTCTTGGAGACTTTGCTTCTTCTTTTTGAGCCTTTTTTCTGTTTTTGACTGACTGGATAAATTCCATATTTTTGACTTCAAGTTCTGAGTTTCTTTCCTCTGTCTGGTTGACCTTACTTCCTATGTTTGCTAGTGTGTTCTTGATTTCTGGGATGAAAGTTTTCATTTCCATTATTTCAGAGTGAGATTTTTTGAAATTGGTCACCTCCACTTCTACTTCCTGTACAACTTTAGTGGGTTTCACTTTGAGTTTATCTTGGTTCCTGTTCACTTTTGCCATCCATTCTCTGATTTCTGTAGCTGCCATCTGGGACAGGTGTTTGTGCTCTGATAGCTGCTTTTTTGGGCATTGTCTCTTTAGGACTCTGAGAATTACCTGTATTTTTTCATTGATTTTTCCTCATTGGTGACAGGACTGTCTTTGCGCTCTATGTTTTCTCTTTTGATTTAAAGCTCTGCAGCTATTCAATTACCCTCTGTTCTAGAGTCCTTTTGGTGGTTCAATATATGTTACTCAGGGAGAGAGAAAGGGGCATTCACATCTATTCCTTGCTTCACCTTGTGCCAGTATTCTGTCATGGCAGAACTTCTCACCCATTGCTAAACTTGTTGGTCCAGCTTTCAGCTCTGCTGTTTGTTGACTGCAGCCTACAGCCCAGGTGCCTTCCCACTGAAAGGGCCCTTGAGGGTTTGTTGTGTTGCTCCTTCACTGCTTAAGTCTGCACTCTGTTCTTGAAATACAGCAGATTTTCAGCCATTAGGAGGTGGCAGACTCTGCCTTCTAGGACACAGGGCTTGAGGGGCTTCTCCCCAATCTACTGGGGGGATGGTGACCAGCCACTGGTTATGCACATCTGCCAGGTTCTCTCTGCAGGCAGCCTCCCTCACTCGTGTGTCACCAGTCCAGTGGAAAGGTGTGCTCATAGCTGGGTTCACTCTGCAGGTGGCACCCGCCCACCTGTGAGTCAAAGCGACTCATGCTCATGGCAGCTTTGGGCTCACTCTGCAGGTGGGTCACACTCTCCACCATGAATCACCAGTCTGGCAGAAGGCTGCACTGATGGTAGCACCCCCAGTGCAGGTCTTTCTCCCATTCCACTTGGGCTGTGGTTCCTCAAAGTTCTGAGCCATACTCAGGACTCCTCTCTTAGGGTTCTGATGAGCTGTGCCCATGTGGGGGGGGGGTGAAACTCCCAAAGCATCATTGGCTCACTCACCCACTTTCATTCACTAGGGAGGGCTTCAGTTCTTGTGCTAGCCTGGGGCGTGGTCGGGGATGAAGCACCCAGATTCTCACCTCCACTGACACTTTCTGGTCTCTGTGTTCAAGAAGTCCTTCATTGGGTAAAGGGTGTCACCCTTCCAAAAATATTCAAAGTGTTTCTGTTTATTGGCATTTAGGACTCTACTCTCTGCCTTGCTTGGTGAGAGCAGCACTGGCCTGCTGCTCCATGGTGGCCACCTTGAATTCTGTCATGACGGTGAACTTCTTGATGGCAAGGGACATGCCTCTACTTTTTTATTCCCAGAGTCCAGCACAATACTTGACCCAATACACATTTGTTGAATAATATAGTGGTACTATATAGTGGGACTTTATAGTAGTACTATAAAGAAAAAAATTGTTTTGTAGATTATAAAATTATAATTTTGTAGGAGTCATTTTATTTGTGAAATATAGAGAACAAAGATGGTTTCACACATTTGTATGCTTTTTTATATTGTGAGGAGAGTATCTTGCCTTCCCAGCTGTGTTGAGAGTTTTCTGTAGCAGGGACTATGCATTAGACTTGGTTGGTGCCCCCTTGGTGCTTACCAAAGTGTTGAACAGATAACAAAATCCCAGGGAATATTGTTTAGATGATGAGAGACTAAATGTGTCATATGGTCTCATCACTTATATTTTACCTATATAGTATTTTTTAAATTAAAATAAGTGTGACATCTTAGCTATAATATGTACTAGTTATGTGAGCAAGGTTCCATATGAAGAGAGGCTCAAATACCAGGGACAAGTTCACGACCCTTCAGTAAAGCCAATGTCTCACAGCCACCAGGGGATGCTGGCCTTTCTCCAGCAACCAAGGTTCCAAGAGAGTCATACCTGAAGATCTAAAGGGGTCCTAAAACTTCCTTCTGGTGTACTTACTAATTTTAATATTTTTCCCCCTTAGGAACAGAAAAGCTAATAAAATCATATATCTTCGCTGTCAGTCTGCATGAAATTTTATGGATATTCTTTGATTTTCTTTTTCTTTTCAGAAGAGATTGCCCTTTTTTTCAATGATATAAAAATGACCTAGGAAGGAATCCCTTAACAGTCAAAAGCTCATCTGTTTATTAGTCTAATGTCTCTTAACAGTTAAAAAAAGGTACATTAGATCAGTGGTTCTCCTGGTGTGATCCTCAGGAGAGCAACATCATCATTATCGGAACTTGTCAGACATGTACATTCTTGGGCCTCACCCCAGAGCTACTGACTCAGAAACTCTAGGGCTGCAGTAACCTGTGTTTTAATAAGCTGTCTGGGGGATTTTGATGCATGCCAAAGTTTGAGAATCACTGCTTTAGACCTTTGGCTAAAGGTCTAAAAGGAATAGATACCCTGCTCTCTCTATTTTTTTTTCTCATGATCATTTTAAACACATTCAAACAAGACAAACCTGTTTTCGAACAGTCATGCAACAGTGCAAGAGCAAGACATATTCAGGTCTCATAGTGGCCAGAAAGGCTGCGTAGAACAGTGATCAGGAGATGAGCTTTGGAGCCAGAAGTCAACTTGCATTCACAGCCTGTCTCCACCACTTACTTGTGGGACTTCTCACCCACCTCTCTGTGGTTCTGATTCTTCAGTTCCTCTCTGTATAATTGAGATCATAGTAGCACCCCCTTTATAGGGAGGGGTGTTGCAGGGAATGAATGCGTTCCTATTGGTAAATGCTTAGAATGGTGTCTGGCACAAAAAGAGTGCTACATACGTGATTTGAAGCTGAAGGTTTTCAGGGATGGGGTTGAGGATAGGCCACTATGAGAGGGACACAGAACAGACACACCCCTTGCCGAGTGCCCTTTGCTGTGCCCTGCTGGTGAATACTGCCTACATATCAGGTCACAGCTGTTTTTCCAGAAGCTGAGGAACCAGATGCAGAATGCAGAAAATCTGTATCTATTGAGGAAGGATGGATGCCTGTGTTGTTTTAACTGCTGGGGGAGAAACAATAAGAAATGCAATTATGTTTTTCCAGCATGTGCCAGGTGTCTGAGGTCCTTGGGCTGTAATTTGACCAAATCTTAGATCTTAGAGCTTTCCTAGGTACTGCTTTCTTTTAAAAAAAGAGAATCATTTGCAACATTATCTAGGCACTAACATTCATTCCTGTGGGTTGTTGGTACATTCTCCATCACTTGGCAGATTTGATGTATTTTAACCCAGCCTTTAGCTTTCTCTAATCTTGCTACATCAATCCTTCTCTGCTCAGGCATGTCTGCCTTCATTTGGCAGACATGGCAGGTTTTTCATTTCCCCCATGTAAATGACTTGTTTATTACAGTAGGGGGTCCTTGGTCTTTGGAAATAGCTTACAGATATCCTCAAATAGAGCTCAGAAGGGGCTTCATGAATAATAATGCCCAAGTAAACCCGAGATGAGCTTGGACATTGCCTCTTTGAAATTCATGCATCATCCTAAGAGCTGTCATTTAGACAGAAAATGTAGAAGGCTTCCTGCAAAGGCTGAGTCTGAAATATGCTTTTGTTACAAAACTTATCATTTCAGCAAAAAACAAACAGCAGACAGCAAAGGTGGGAGTAGGTGATTCCCGGTATGTGTTTCACTTGAGCATAAAATTTGTTTTATTCTGGTTGTACTAAGACTTTTCACAGTTCCTGGTTTTAACTTTTTAATTTGTATTTCTCTTTCTGTTAAACATTCCTCAGTTTTCTTACATCTAAATTATGAATGTATGGTTAAAAACACAGAATGGAAGATGAGGAAATGGCTATCCAAACTGAGTTAACTCTCAATTTCATTTGTCTTGAAAGACAAAAGAGGATCGTCTAGTGTCTTTGGAGTGTGGACTTCAGCTTCTGTCTAGAACACAAGTCTTCAGACTTGGCTGCACACTGTAATCACTTAAAGACTGTTAAACAATACTAATGTCTGTGATCCATCTAAGATCTTCTGGCCTGCATGTGTCCTGGACATTGGGACTTTTCAGAACTGCCCTGGTGACTCTAACTTGCAGCAAACTTTGAGAACTGTGGGTATACATTGTGTCAACTACATAGATTTGGAGAGGACCAGCCATTTGTGGAGAATGATGACCAACTGAAGCCTTCTCAGAGAGGGAGTTGAGAGGTCTCTTAGGGGAGAATCCATCCTGAGGGAGGAAGGAGCCAGGCACACCCAGGTATGAAGACCAGGAACTTCTGGGAACATACACTTCAGTCTGTCCCCTACCTAGAGTCATGGTTGCAAATATCAGACCTAGGGAGAGAAAGAGTCACGAGCAGAAATGGAAAATGAAAAATGCTTTCCAGTAAAATCTCAAAGCGCTGGTCCCAGCAGAACTAGAAGTAGGTTGTGGCATATTGAGAGACAGGAAGGTTCCTTTCTGCTTTGCTGCAGACCATGGAGCGAATCAGGCCTCCCAAAGACTGGAGGGCAGCAGTGCAAGTGGCCCAATGACCACAATGACATCCAGAGCAGATGGTAGAAACCCCTTAAGTGTGACTAGCAAAGATTTAACAGTGTCAGGGAAGTCTGCACTGTGAGGTTGGCAAGAGTCAAAAGTCGTACCTAGCAGATATGCTGGGAGGATGGCAGATTTGTGAGGGTGCTGTGGTCATCTGTTCGGTAGGCACAAAGGTAACTGCGGTTTTTGCATTGCTGAAATTTGCCATTTGATATTGGAATACATTCTTAAATAAATGTGGTTATGTTATATATCATTTTAATGAGCTTTTCTTGCTTTGTTATTTTTTTTTTTTGCTAATGTCTTATTACTGGCTGTTTATTTTATATTTATTTAACATTATGGAAATGATGTCAGACAGAGCAAATTCGAGCTATTTTCTCATTGGAGTTCAAAATGGATTGTAAAACAGTGGAGACAACTCACAACATAAACATTTGGTCCAGAAACTGCTAACGAATGTACAGTGTGGTGGTGGTTCAAGAAGTTTTACAAAAGAGACAAGAGGCTTGAAGATGAGGGGTACAGTGGCCGGCCATCGGAAGTTGACAGAGACCAATTGAGAGCAACCATTAAAGCTGATCCTCTTACAACTACACAAGAAGTTGCTGAAGAACTCAGTGTCAACCGTTCTGTGGTCATTTGGCATTTGAAGCAAGTTGGAAAGGTGAAAAAGTTCAGTAATTGGTGCTTCATGAGCTGACCGAAAAACTAAAACAAATATTGTTCTGATGTGTGATCTTCTCTTATTCTACGCAACAGCAACGAGCCATTTCTCAATTGGATTGTGACGAGTGATGAAAAGTGGATTTTATATGACAACTGGTGATGACCAGCTCAGTGGCTGGACTGAGAAGAAGCTCTAAAGGACTTCCCAAAGCCAAGCTTGCACCAAATGGTCAATGTTTGGTGGTCTGTTTCTGGTCTGATTCACCGCAGCTGTCTGAATACTGGCAGTCATTACATCTGAGAAATGAGCTCAGCAAATCAATGAGATGCACTGAAAACTGCAATGGCTGCAGCTGGCATTGGTCAACAGAAAGGGCCCAATTCTTCTCCATGACTATGCCCGACCACGTGTTGCACAATGAATGCTTCAAAAGTTGAACAAATTGGGCTATAAAGTTTTGCCTCACCCGCCATATTCAACTGACCTTTTGCCAAATGACCACCACTTCTTCTAGAGTCTGGACAACTTTTTGTAGGGGAAATGCTTCCGCAACCAACAGGATACAGAAGACGCTTTCCAAGAGTTCATCAAATCCCGAAGCATGGATTCTTTATGTAACAGGAATAAACAAACTTATTTCTCATTGGCAAAAATGTGTTTATTGTAATGGTTCCTATTTTGATTAATAAAGATGTGTTTGAGCTTAATTACAATGACTTAAAAGTCACAGTCCAAAACTGCAATTACTTTTGCACCAACTAATACATGGACGGTAACACGAAGATAACATTTGCTTAGGCTCTAGGTGTGTATCTATTTACCAGCAGGTGAAGCCTGGACATTCAGGGCATAGTTTATTTGTACAGCTCTGTCAAATTAGAAAATCAGAATGCTACCTTTTTGCCCACATTGGTTAGCTCCCCTTAAGAATGGCTAGACTTAATGGTATACCTTTTGTCTGATTTGAGGAAATGCCTACACAAAGATGATTCTGGCCGTTGCTATGGAATTTCTATTAAAGGAATTTTCATTATATCACTCAATGGCACCTCATAAAGCCCCATGTGATGAATTCTTTTCAGAATTCAAGAGTGCATCTATCTTGAATAATTGGCATGTTTCCATTTATGAGATAATAAGAACTGTGCAACTCATTATATGCCATGTCTTGCCCTCCTCCTCAGCAGTCAGGAATCTCAAAATCAAACAGACTGCTTATTTGCAATAAATATAACCTCTTCTATTAACAACACTGAATTCTCTTTTCTATTATGACTTGGCTGTGGGTGCCATAATTTTTTGCATGTGTGTTTTTGTTTTAAATTACTTTTATAGGGAAGCAAAATCTCAGTCCAATAGAGTTTGATTTTATAAGGAAGCAAATTCCTTACAAATTTTATAAGGGAGCAAAATCTCAGTCTAATAGAATCTGATTTCTCTTAATTTTTTAATTGCTTTACTGTGGTATAATATATACAATAAACTGCACATACTTAAAGTGTGGTATCTGATAACTCTTGATATAGGTATATACCTGGGATATTGTATAATACATATTTTTTCTTTACCTATTTCTGACATCCAACTCCTAAAATCCTTAGAATTTCTAAAGTGATATATTTTTATATGCTGATGACTTGGCTGACGGATGACCACCCCAAGGAGTTTTAGGACGGGAGCTGGTCACCAGAAAAACCAAGGCATGACTAGATGATTGGGACTTCCAGGCCCAATACAGGCTCAATCCCCCAAACTGGAAAGAAGCTGAAGGTTAAGTTGATCACCAGTGGCCACTGGTTTTTTTTTTCTGAGTTGACGTCTCACTCTGTTGCCCAGGCTGGAGTGCAGTGGCACGCTCATGGCCACTGCAGCCTCGACCTGCTGGGCTCCAGCGATCCTTCCGCCTCAGCCTTTCAAGTAGCCGGAACTACAGACACGTGCTACCATGCCTGGCTAATTTTTGATTTATTGTAGAGACGAGGTCTTGCCAAGTTGCCCGGGCGGGTCTGGAACCTGCAGGCTCAGACAATCCACTTGCTTCGGCCTCTCTAAAGTGATAAAAATATATCACTTTAGAAATTCTAAGGATTTTAGGAGTTGGATGCCAGAAATAGGTAAAGAAAAAATATATCTTATACAATATCACAGGTATATACCTATGTATATACCTCGACCTGGGATGACAGGCTGAGCCACTGAGCCCAGCTGGCCATTGGTTTAATCAATGCTGCATATCCATGAAAGTCTCCATGAAAGACCCAAGAAGATGGAGCAAGAAGCACTTCCAGACAGCTGAACTCAAGGAGACTCCTGGAGGGTGGTGCACCCAGAGAGCTCACGGAAGCTCCGTGCCTCTTCCCACACACCTTACCCCATGCATCATCTCATCTCTATCCTTTGTGATGTGCTTTATAATAAACTGGCAAAAAATAAGTGTTTTCCCTGAATTCTGTGAGCTGCTCTAGTAAATGAATCAAACCTGAGAAAGGGGTCCTGGTGACCTTGATTTGTAGCTGGTAGGTCAGAAGCACAGGTATAATTACTTGGGGCTTTTGATTGGCATCAGAAGTGGGGAGCAGTCTTGCGGAAGTGAGCCCTAAACCTATGGGATCTGACGCTATCTCCAGGTAGACAGTGTCAGGATTGAATTGAATTAGAAGGTACTCAGCTGGTGTCTGCTGCATGGCTGCTTTATTTTGGTGCATAGGGTTTCTTTTTTGTTTTATTTTGTTACAGAAGTCTTTTGTGTTGATTGTTGTGGGGTGAGAGAGGAGGAAAAACAGTGCTTTTTCCACTCACGATTACCTTGAGACCATACACCATCACCACAACTTAGGTAATTAACATATCCATCAGCCTCCCCCAAATTTCCTCATGCACCTTTATAATTCCTTCCTCCTACTCTCCCCCAAACCCTACTACCCCTAGGCAGCTACTAATCTGATTTCTGTTGGTTCAGATTAGTTTGCATTTTCTAGAATCTTATACAAATGGAATCATACAGTATGTAGCTTTTTGGTCTGACTTCCTTCACTCAGCATAATTATTTTGAGAGTCATCCATCCTGTTGCATGCATTCATAGTTTATTTTTATTGTTGATAGTATTCCACGGCTTATCTATTCAGCTGTTGATGGACATTTGGATTGCTGTCAGGTTTCAGCTATTACAATCAAAGCTGCACTGAACATTCATGAACAAGTCTTTGGGTGGACGTGTTTTCATTTATCTTGAGTAAGTATTTAGGAGTAGAATAGCAGGGTTTTATGGTATGCACATACTTAGCTTTATAAGACACTGATAGAACGTTTTGCAAAGCAATTGTACCATTTTATATTCTTGTCAGCATGTATGAGAGTTCTGGGTTTGTGTGTGTGTGTGTGTGTGTATGTGTATGTGTGTGTTTTTAGTTGGAGGGTCTCACTCTGTCACCTAGGTTGTAGAGCAGTGGCACGATCACTGCTCATTGCAGCCTCTATTTCCTGGGCTCAGGCAATCCTTCTGCCTCAGCCTCCCAAGTAGCTGGGACTACAGGCATGTGCCACCATGCTCGGCTAATTTCTTGATTTTTTTTTTGTAGAGATGAGGTTTTGCTGTGTTGGGTAGGCTGGTCTGAAACTCCTGGATTCAAGTGATCCTCTCTGCCTTGGCCTCCCAAAGTACTTGAGATCACAGGCATGAGCTACTGCACCTGGTCAAGAGTTCTAGGCACTTTACATCCTCACCAACATCTCATATGATCAGTATTTTAGACATTTTCCTAGGTATGTAGTGGTATCTTTTTGTAGTTTTTGTTTCCATTTCCCTAATGACTAATGATGCTGTTTTCATGTGTTTATTTGCAATTCATGTATCTTTGGTGAAACAGTCATTCAAATCTTTTGACAATCTTTAAAAAAATTGAATTGTTTTCTTGTGTTTTGAGAGTTTTTAATATATTCTGGATACAAGTCCTTTATGAGATATGTAATTTGAAAATATTTTATCACAGTCTGAGACTTTTCATAGAATCTGATTCTTCGGTTTACCTTTTTTTTTTTTTGAGTTGGAGTCTCACTCTATCACCCAGGCTGGAGTGCAGTGGCATGCTCACGGCTACCGCAGTCTCGACTTGCTGGGCTCAGGTGATTCTTCCACCTCAGCCTTCCAAGTAGCTGGTATTACAGGCATGTGCCACCATGCCTGGCTAATTTTTTGATTTATTGTAGAGATGAAGTCTTGCCAAGTTGCCCAGGTTGGTCTCAAACCCATGGGCTCAGGCAATCCTCTCTCCTTGGCCTCTCAAAGTGCTGGGATTATAGGCGTAAGCCACCGAACCCGATCAATTGTAATTTTTTTTTTTTTTAGTTGGAGTCTCACTCCATCGCCCAGGCTGGAGTGCAGTGGTGTGCTCATGGTCACTGCAGTCTCGACCTCCTGGGCTCAGGCAATCCTTCCACCTCGGCCTTCCAAGTAGCTGGAACTATAGCCATGTGCCTCCATGCTCGGCTCATTTTTCCTGACTTATTGTAGAGATGAATTCTCGCCAAGTTGCCCAGGCTCATCTCGAACCCACGGACCAAGGCAATCCTCTCTCCTTGGCCTCCCAAAGTGCTGGGATTATAGGCATAAGCCACCGAGCCCGACCAACTGTAATTTTTTTTTGAGTTGAAGTCTCACTCTGTCTCCCAGGCTGGAGTGGTGGCATGCTCACAGCTACTGCAGCCTTGACTTGCTGGGCTCAGGTGATTCTTCTGCCTCAGGCTTCCAAGTAGCTGGAATTACAGGCATGTGCCACCACACCTGGCTAATTTTTTTGGTTTATTGTAGAGATGAAGTCTTGCCAAGTTGCCTAGGTTGTTCTCTAACCCATGGGCTCAGGCAATCCTCTCTCCTTGGCCTCCCAAAGTGCTGGAATTATTGGTGTAAGCCACCAAGCTTGATCAACTGTAATTTTTTTTTTTTGAGTCGGAGTCTCACTCTGTCGCCCAGGCTGGAGTGCAGTGGCATGCTCCCGGCCACCGCAGCCTCGACCTCCTGGGCTCAGGCGATCCTTCCACCTCAGCCTTCCAAGTAGCTGGAACTACAGCCATGTGCCTCCATGCTTGGCTCATTTTCCTGATTTATTGTAGAGATGAGGTCTTGCCAAGTTGCCCAGGCTCATCTTGAACCCATGAGCTCAGGCAATCCTCTCTCCTTGGCCTCCCAAAGTGCTGGGATTATAGGCGTGAGCCACCACGCCCGGCCTTCAGTTTACCTTTTAAGCCATCTTAACACAGTCCAAACCTGTGAGATTGTGAAAAGTGGTGCTTGACATGACATCACTGAGACTCCACTACATCTTCAGGCATCATCCTGCCCTGCAGTTTTGTTCATTCAATGTCCTGGGCTAGTAGAACCTATTTCCAAATGCAGTCACATTCTGAGATCCTGGGGGTTAGGATTTCAACATATGGATTTTTTATGGGACAGAGTTCAAGCCATCATGACAGGCAATGGCATCTAGCTCAACCTAACAAAAATGTTCCATCTACCTGTTTTTAGTTCCTGACTTCCTCACACTTCTGCTTTGAATTGACTCCTCTGATTCCCAACTGCTTCCAGGGTACCTTGGGTTCAATTGGGTGTGTCTCATTACCATCTTCAGCCCTCCATCCTGTGGGCACTTAGTGTTGACTTATCTCCTCTGGGTATGTTACTCCACCTGACATTCATCGCGTTTTGATTTCTTTTCTTTGCTGCGTGGTGCTGAGGGTCATTTTCGATAGGAAGAGAATGCATACATGTCCTAACTGTCTAGAAACTGTGAATCCAACTGAAATTCAATGGATAGATGTCCTCACTCTTTTTTAACTGCAGGAAATCCAGCTTTTACAAAAAAAGTTTTTTGTTTTTTTTTTACTTTTTATTTAGAAATCATTGTAGAGTCACTGAAAGTTACAAAAATAGCACTAACAAGCCTTGTGTGTTTTTTACCTAGTTTCTTCCAATGATTATATTTTACCTGATTGTAGTACAGTATCAAAACCAGGACAGTGACACCGGGACAGTATATGTGTATAGTTCTATGCCATTTTATCACATTTTGTCATATGTGTAGATACTTGTAACCTCCACTGTAATAAAGATACAGAAGTCACACCTTCCTCCTTCTCCCCACCACTCCAAACCTCTGCAACCACTGATTTGTTTTCCATCTCTATATTTTGTTACTTTTGATTATGTTATATAAACAGAATCATATAGCATGTGGCATGGCTTTTTTCACTTAGCATAATGCCCTTGACTTCCATCTAGGTGGTTACCTCTGTCAATTTATGGCATGGATGTACCACAGTCTGTTTAGCCATTCGCCTGTTGGATATTTTGGCTGTGTCTAGTTGGGTATTACAAATAAAGCTGCTAGAAACATCTGTGTATGGGTTCTTGCATGAACATAAGTTTTTATGTCTCTGAGATAAATGTCCAGGAGTGGAATTACTAGGCTGTGTGCTAACTGTATGTTTTAGTTACAAAAATTTCTTAACAAGGTTTCCCCCTCTGGTTAACTTGGAGATTCTCGAAGGAAGGCTCTGTATGCTTTCTGTGCCAATGCTGATTGCTGCTTTAGAGAGTTCTTTGCTTCTGCAGCTGCCTTGTCTGTTCCTCATGCAGGCCTGATCTACTCACCCACTGCTTACAGCTTCTTGTGGTCTCTAGGCTAGCTCCCTCAAGCTTTCCCTCAATAACTTTATCAAAAGATTCGGGAGTGGAGGCCCATAACATCAGTTAGGGTGCCTGATCCAGGCGAAGTGAGGCCCCATGGGAGGCCGAAACCTGTAGGTAAACCACTTATGGACCCAATCCTGACTTGCACCCTACATCTCTAAAAAAAAAAAAGTCAGCACATCCTCTTCTCTTAATTTTCCTCAGTGACAGTGAACACCTGGAAGAAAACATTTGCAGTCCAATAGAAATAGGAAGAACACACTTGGAATAAATGATGGCTGTTCACAGAACTCAGGGATCCAGGACAATGACAGGGCACTTTTATATTGGCCTCACTGGGAGATTGGAATTGACGAAGGTCGTGGGCGAGGGAGAGAAGGACAGGCCTGAGACTTGCAGACTTTGTCAAAGCACAGTGGATTCTTTGAGATTATTTGATAAGTAAGAATCTATTTTTTATTTGAGAAACGGTCAGTCTTTTCTAAAACCTTGGCAACATTTTACATAACTTCACATTTATAGATATGTTTTTAATTCTTAGTTTCTCAGAGATGTGCAACTAATAAAAGGTTATTTCTATTGTCCAAGGGGACTTGTCATCTTGTGCCAGAATAGATGAATGATGGTGAAATGGAGTTGGGGAGGGGGAGAGGGAGGACTTGATGGGAGCACTTGTGTAGGGAAGCCGTCATTCGCTAAGTCCCGGATTGGAACAATAGTGTAATGTCATAAGGGACCTCTTGTAACGTCCCATCCCGTGACTTGGGGTGGCGGGGGGAGAGTGACCCACATGGAGGGAGGCAACTTTTAAATCCCATCTCAGGATGCATTTGAGGCAGTTTCCCAGAATCACACAGATGTACATAAAGAGAGACGGGTACATAGCCCAAGCGTCACTGAACACCTTAGATGGTGCTAAATTTCTATTTTTTTTTTGGAGTAGGAGTCTCACTCTATTGCCTAGGCTGGAGGGCAGTGGCACGCTCATGGCCACCACAGCCTCAACCTGCTGGGCTCAGGTGATCCTGCCGCCTCAGCCTTCCAAGTAGCTGGAACTACAGGGCACGCGCCACCACACCTGGCTAATTATTTAATTTATTGTAGAGATGAGGTCTCGCCAAGTGGCCCGGGCTGATCTTGAACCCGTGAGCTCAGGCAATCTTCTCACCTCAGCCCTCCAGAGTGCTGGGATTATATGTGTGAGCCACTGTGCCCGGCTATCAACTTTCAAGTATACAATACTTTTACAATTTTTGAGTCAGAGTCTCACTCTGTCACCTAGGCTAGAGTGCAGTGGCACACTCATGGCCACCGCAGCCTCAACCTCCCAGGCTCAGGTGATCCTTCTGTCTCAGTCTTCCAAGTAACTAGAACCACAGTTGTGAGCCACCACACCCAGCTAATTTTTTTTTTTTTTTACTGTAGAGACAAGTTCTCACCAAGTTTCCCAGGCTGGTTTCAAACCCCTGGGCTCAGCTAATCCTCTCTCCTCCGCCTCCCAAAATGCTGGGATTATAGGTGTGAGCCACTGCGCCTGGCTTAGATGATGCTAAATTCTTAGTTACCTTTGTGTTGAGCAACCCTCTACGCTCAAAAATTACTCTTTTTCTGATACTGCTATATACCATGACAATTTCAGAAGAGTCACTTCTCTGGGTTTTATGGAAGTCGTCTAAAAAAAATGCGATTGTTTCTAGAAAGATTCAGAATAGGAGAGAACTCAGAAGACACAAGTTGTTGGCAGATTGTTTCACACACTTGCGGTACAAGGAAAAGAAAAAAACATACATGAGTCTATTTTGCAAATTAAGTATAGTCCTGAGCCCATGTTAGGGAGAAATCCAACATTAATGAGGACAATGCTGCCATCATTCTCAGGCCTTAGGATAATTTCATTGCCTGACCTCAGCAAAGTGGTAACGGAAATGGTTCTCAGTCCAGGATTACTCTCAGGTTTTGTCCTCTTACAAACTCCTCCTGTTAAACTCGCCTCTCCTCTTCTGCCGGCATGGAGAGTCCCACAGCATTTGCGACTGGCACTGTTGATTGCTTGCCCGGCATACATTCCTTCTCTCTTGCCAGTGTGGCCCTAATATCATTTAGGGTGACTGTGTGCCCAGCCCTAGGTGTCCCTCACAGCCAGACTAGGTGATGGGACCAAATTCTGATGGAAAGGAAGAGTACTATGAGATCTTTGGGCAAAACTTTGCTTTACTGTTAAAAAGAACAGGCTGAGCTGTATCATCTCTCCCCCTTGTTCCTGTCTTGAATGTAGCCATGATACTTAGCGTTTGGACTACCATCTTTTGATCAGATGAAGAACTATCTGTTTGCATTCACTTGTCAGTAGAGGGCAAGGGAAGTGAGGGAGGACAGAATGATCAATTTGTTGAAGCGGAATTGTTGTTTTTAAATCTTTGGTGGTAGCCACAGTTACTCAGTTTTTAGGGACGTGTGAAGGTCTGTTCAGAAGTGTTCCTTTAAAGAAGCTTTTCTTTATTTAAAAATGCAGTTTAGAGTCAAGACAATGGATTTTGGATCTAGAACTCCTGGGCTTGGGCCATGACTCTATCATTTTCTGGTCATGTGAAACTGGGTAAGTCACTAACTTCTTCAGACCTTAGTTTTCTTTTTTTTTTTTTGAGTTGGAGTCTCACTCTGTCGCCCAGACTGGAGTGCAGTGGCACGCTCATGGCCACCGCAGCCACGACCTGCAGGGCTCTGGCGATCCTTCCATCTCAGCCTTCCAAGTAGCTGGAGCCACAGGCGTGTGCTACCATGCCCGGTCCATTTTTAATTTATTTTGGAGACGAGGTTTCGCCAAGTTGCCCCAGCTGGTCTCGAACCCGTGGGCTCAGGCAATCCACTTGCCTTGGCCTCCCAAAGTCCTGGGATGACAGGCTGAGCCACCAAACCTGGCCAGTTTTCTTTCAAAAAAATAATGTTGCTTGTTGTCTAAATACATTGTCGAAAAAAATAATTCTGGAGAAAAATAAGTGGTATAATTTTCACTAGAATAATCTGTGTCCAGTAAGGCTTTAATCATTAACCGTTATGACAAAAATAATTATTTTGCTGCTATGGAAAATTACGAGATTGAGTAATATCAGCTAATGTGTACTGAGAGATTGTTTTGCATCAGTTACAGTTCTTTGCTCTTTACATATTAACTCATTAATTGTCACGACTACCCTCTGAGGTGGTTCCTGTTTAGGTTCCATTGTAGAGAGAGGGAAACGGAGGCACAGGAGTTAATTCTCTCACAAAAACCAAAACCAAAAAAAAACACTCAAAACCAAAATTCCCTGCTTTCTCCAAAATACAAGCTATTTGTCATCTTCTCTCTCCACAAACACACTCCCCAAATTTATTTTCTCACTCTTCCCTCTGGTGATGGAGAAAGTAATTTCTCTCTTCTTCATTCAGTCTTTTCCCCAGAACGCTGAATCCCTTCTGTTTGTATCTCATTCATGCACTGCCCTGAATTTCTTCTCGCTCCTTGTTATCCCTAGGTTCCCACGTTCATAGGCTGGGTTTGTTATCCATTAAGAAATTTATAGGAGTCCATTACACATAGGAAAACTGCTTGGCTCTACGGTTTCTTTTATGTGCCTCCCTTTCGTGCTCATCCTTTTCCTGTCAAATCACATCAAGTCGCACTGAAAGCATAGTCTGTAACTAGATCCAACTAACGCGTTTTTTAAACTCCGGAAATATGGCTCCTAATCTCTCCCAAACACAGTATGGCAGCAAATCTCCTTGGTAATCTTCCTGAACTTCCTTCTCTGCAAGATCAGCAACATATTCTATCATCTCAGCTAATGTGTACTGAGAGATTGTTCTCCACGATTTCAGACTTCCAATAGCGCCCATCAAGCCCGAATGAAGTCACACAGTCCTGGAATCTCTCCTCCTAACTGGCACTTATTTTTGTTGTTGTTTGATTCAATTGCCTTCCTCCCCACCACATTACTCTTCATCACCTCTTTCTATTTTTATCTTGAGAAGTGATTCTTACTTGAAATCATTGGATATTTATTGTTCTTTCCTGGCTGCTGTCAAAAGTGTCTTCCTTGTCTATCTCCATGGCCATTATTTGCACAAGGGTCATATACAGTGGGGATAGAAAGGAAAGTGAGCCAGCTACTTCTAAGTTTCTAGCTAGAGACTGAATATCTCTTGGATCAATTCTTCTGGTCTTTGGGGGATCACTTGAGGGCTTCTTTACATGTTCTTCATGTCGCTATTGGTGATTCCAGGATTTCAGAGAACAGAGAGTATGGGAGGGAAAACACATACACAAGGTAGCAGTTAGTGAAGAGGCTTCTTTCTTTTCTTTTTTTTCTTTCCTTTCCTTCTTTCTCTCTCTCTTTCCTTCCTTCCTTCCTTCCTTCCTTCCTTCCTTCCTTCCTTCCTTCCTTCCTTCTTTCCTTCCTTCCATCCTTCCTTCTCTCTCTCTTTTCCAATTTCCCATACAACATGGATGTAAAAAGGTCCTTTCTTACAAAGACTGAGTCAAGCCAAAGTTGGTGGGGGAGGAAGCTTGGAGTTGGATAAGAAATTGAGTCCTTGTTATCAGTGTATTGGAGTCAGGAGGCAATTGTAATAGGTTAGCTGAGTCGGGTGTGGGAAGAGAGAGAGAGAGGACTAGGCACCATCTATGGAGAAAATAAGTGGTTGATTCTGGAAGGTATTTAGAGGGCAATGCAAATGTGATTTGTGATTGGATTGGATGTGGGGGATTCAGGGAAAAAGAGTTGAGGATTCGTCTCAGTTTTGGGGCCTAAGACTTGACAAATGATGGCACGAACAGTGATACTAACAGAGAGGAGCAGGTTAAATCAAGAGTTAGTTGTAGATATGATGTTGGAAATGTCTTTTGCACAGACAAGGGGATGTAGAAGAAATTGCCTGTTTTGGCTGGAAGGATTTCTTCATTCTCTAAATTTAAGAAAGCTCTCTCTCGGTGTAAATTTTCCAATGCATAAACAGCTCTGTAAACCTGGTGAAATGAGTGGTGGCATGGGTTGGCTGGCAAGGCTTCCCATATTCATCACATGCATAGAATTTCTCCTGTACTAATTTCCTAATCAGAGATTGCAAATGATTTCATGTTGCCTGCCAAACTAAAAAAATAGTCTTCATTAACTATTTTATGTGCCATGAATGGAAAAGTAATACATCAATATGATTTACTATAAAAGATTTAATAGAAATACATTTTCATCACTGGCTCTAATAAAAATAATACAAAGTTTTGATCAGTATTGATGATATCATTCTTAATTTGTCTTATGGTATAAAATTGTTCTCATCTTTCAGGAACAAAGCAAAATTGTTTTTGACTGGATGCAATTTGTAACGGTGAAAAGACATTTGGAAAAAATTAGTTATTGGAAAAAATGATCAAATAAAAAATTGTGTTCTTCAAAAGTCATGAAAAGTATTAGGCTATAAGTTTGGAAGGTACAGATAATGCAACCTCACCCTGCAGATAATAGAGCAACTGTCTCTAATGTTGTCACTCTGTATCTGATAGGTAACATCCTGGGTTATTTCATATTTTAACTTCACGGTCGTTAACTGCATTTCAACTCAGCTCAAATTCATAAATGATGCATATAAACGTTATTTTGGTCTTTGCTTTTCAAAATTTGGGAAAATAGAACAACTTACTTATGGCTTTAGAAATAAATTCACTATTCAAAACTTAATTCACATAATTGAAAAGCATTTATTATGCATTTACTAGGTGTCAGACTCTGGGACAACCACTGAGTACACACAAGTGATCAAAACCAATGAGATCAAGACTTTGTGCAGATTACATGTTTGTTTCAGGTTCACATATAAAGATATGGAACAAATCTTCTACATAATTTGAACTATTTACAATTTTTAATAATGTATCTGTTTTATATGTTTGAAATATTTGGAACTAATTTCTCATGTTAGCTTATATTTTGCTGATAGATAGGCTTACGTTTTGATTTAAGATGTCTTTTTGCAGAAAATAATATACAATGAATTGATTTAAAGTACATAACACATGAATATATATCTGTTTTGTAAAATATTAGTCTGTAAACAATAATTATTTCAATCGTGTACACCTTTCTTCTCCCTCTTTTAAACTACTGGATTTAAAATTCAGCTTGACAGTTTGTGTAATAAAATTTTTGAATAAAGTTTATTTTAGTTTCTGTTAATGGAATTTTAGGATAACGATAAAATCATTCAAGAAGCCAATATTAAAAAAGATTATTCACAACTAAAACTAAAAATCGAATTATATCACTCAAACCGAGGAAAGTCTGAGTTGGGTTTCAAAAGTCATTTGCAAGAAAACAATAGACCAGCACACTGAAAGCTTAGAGAACTACACAGAATAAGATCGCCAAACAAATCCGACATTCAGTCACTAGGTACTATAAATGGAAGTTACTAGGTACTATAGATGGAAGGCTTTTATTACCCCCAAATTCATATGTTGAAATCTAATTCCCAGTGTAATGGTATTTGGAGATGGGCCCTTTGGGAAATAACTAGGTCAGGAGGGTGGAGCCCTCATGAATGGGATTAGCGCCTTTATAAAAGAGACTCCTCCAGACAACCCCCCTTCCCCTTTGCCATGAGTGGACAAAGAAAGCACTGTCTGTGAAACGGAAAGTGGGACTTCACCAGACACCGAGTCTGCCAGTGCTTTGATCTTAAACTTCTCAGCCTCCAGAACCATCAGAAATATATTTCTGGCATTTATAAGCCACTCAGTCTATGATGCATAGATATAACAGCCTGGACAGACCAAGGCACTAGTGTTATGCTTAGGCAAGGCACACATAAATTGCACAATGACACAGGCATTGTTATCATATGTCATTATAGACAGACACTTAGTGTCATCTGATTCATGACATCATCTTTTCATACTTTCCATAGAAAAACTAAGACATCTCTAAGGTCATAATAAAACTTAAGTGGAAATTCAAATTAGTAAAACTCTGTTCTTTCAAAATTCACTTCCTTTTAGAGACTAAATTAGAATGTCAAGCAAAGTTATTAAAGTAAAATATTAATTTAAAAATCTCCCATGATAATATTAACAAGTGAACCCTATGTGTATCTATATCCATGTCTATATTTGTAGATAGAGATACATACATTCCTACTTGAACGTATAGCAATATGTACGTACGTCTACATTTTTTATGTCTCCTTTTTTCTTTCCCTCTAGGGTGAATCCCTGATGATGAATAAGCAAGTTATTCTGGGGGAATTTTCTGGAGAAGATAAACTATTTCTATGCCTCTCAATCTGCTATAACCTGGGCCATCTTGTTTAGCTAGAATTTATAGCTGGTTCTTTAGAAACTCAGAGAATGAATTGTCAATTCTTGCCGGAAGGTAAGGACTAAGTTACAACTTCTGGCAGATGGAGTGTTCTTGTTCCTGGAACAAGAACTAACTTTTGAGTATAAAATTAAGTCACATCAATGGTCAGATTTCTTTTTTTTTTTTTTGAGTTGGGGTCTCACTCTGTTGCACAGGCTGGAGTGCAGGGGCACGATTGTGGCTCACCGTAGCCTTGATCTTCTGGGTTCTTGTGATCCTTCTGCCTCAGCCTCTTGAGTAGCTGGGACTACAGGTGCGTGCCACTATGCCTAGCTAATTTTTGGATTTTTTTTGTTGTTGAGGTGAGGTCTTGCTAGGCTGGTATCAAACTCCTGGACTCAAGCAATCCTCCTGTCTTGGCGTCTCAAAGTGCTGGGATTATAGATGTGAGCCATTGTGCTGCCCGGCCCATGGTCAAATTTCATTGTCTCCTCATCTGTATAAAAAAGGATCTCAGCAACCTAAAATAAATCCCCCCCTCAAGGGTGTCTCATGTACACTTGGCAATAGTCAACTGGTGCTCTTCCTTTAGTAAGATCCAGATTGCTCTATGGATGTGTGCAGTTCTTTTTGAGCATGTTGGAATGGACCTTTCTGGCTTTGTTACCTGGACCCTATAGCCAGTATGTTTTGTTTGCTACATGGAAATTGCTATATTCAGTGGGGTTTTTCATAGCAGGAATTTCCACATAGCAAATACTTACACTTAACTCTATAACATGTCCCTGGCAAAGTAGAACCAGATGCAATGGCAAGCCACATTTTTTTTTAACAGTTGTGGTTGATGCCTACCTGGCTATACTAGTGTGAGGCAGAAGGATTGATCATTCACCACTGAGTGCCTGGCACCAAATAACAGGGCCAGACACATTATGAAATCTCTCTTGGGGATTTTCTGTGAGAAACTGCCTTTGCCGGTCTAGCTTTTGTCTGTGATCCCACCATGTAACTCTCTGTGGCCAGACTCTTTGTGCTTGAGTCTAGCAACTGGACTCACGTTAGGTAAGAAGAGTAGTTAAGTGTAACGTAGGTATATGAGGCTCCCATTGTTTTAATTCGAAATAAGTCCAGACTTCAACTGTATCTAGACCAAGGCAGAATGGCTCAGCCTCAGACAGCCCCCTGACTGTCCCCCTAAAAGTGACTAGGTTCTGAGGATAAAACTCAGGTGCAGGTTGGTTTGTGCACAGTGAGAAATTCGATGTGAGGAGAGCTTTGTCCACGTGTTCTTTTCAAGTGGAGATTTTTGGTCCAAAACTGTTTGTAACCTTGGATAGTTTCACAAGGGTCACCCTGGTCACTTCACCAACCCTGGCCATTTAACTTAAATGGGATTTTCCCTAGAGTCAGTGAGTCTCAATCCTTGTTTGGGCTTCCCCCCACCCCTTCAGCCCTGTGTTACACTTTCTAAAATTCTGGGGAATGGAGTGTCTTGAATAGTTTTGAAAAGTTCTCAATTGATTTCATTGTGTAGCTAGTGTTGGGAATAGCTGCCCTAGAGCTCATAGGCTTGGAAGAGGCTATCTCTATCAGGGGCCCTCATAGCTGCCTAATTTGAGTGTACGTCCCCCTTTTATAAACTGCATCAGGTGGCTGTTGCATCAGCTGGGTCTAAAGCCAAGAAGCGGTTCTGGGTCCTGATGGCTGTCTTATCTTCAGCATTAGGCAGATGCTGCACCCTGACAAATCCTGCCATCTGGCTGGCTTCTCTATAAGGCATCTTGGATGCTTTCACATCAGGACACGAGCTACCTTTTTGGGTTCATTATGGATTAAAGAGGTAAGCCTTGCCCTGCCCACTTTGCATGTTTAGGGTGATCTTTTATCCCTGGAGCTTACTACGTCACATCCTCTACAGCCAGCTTCAGATGCACACTCACCTGGTTTCTGAAAGGACAGATGGAGAGTGGGAAACCATTTTTCATCTTGTTCTTAAACCCTGACGCAATGATGAGAAAGTAGAAGCTATGATTTGGGGAAATGCATGCTTTAGATAAAGATTAGCTTGGCCGACTTTGTCTTTTCAGAAACACAGACTTCCTGATGCCAGAGGTATCACATAGCGGCAATCAAGTTTGCCTAGAGTAAAGGGAGTTTACAAGGCCTAAGACATCATGCATTGGGCAAGGATTGTAGAAGTCAGGAAACTTGTAATTACAAAAGTTATGCAGATGGCAGGACTTGTGATCCCTCAGAGGGGGAGCAGGTGGGGAATTAATCTTCCAGTAGATTGGGCACTATCTACAGGGAAGCCAAGGATCCCCCAAAGCTACCCACTGGGAATGCATAGGAGATAAGGGGAAGCGCACCCTTCATTAGCTCTAAGGAATGTTGTTAGGGAAGGTACAGAAGCACTAGAATCCTTGTCACCCCCTTCTCTAGGGGCTATGATAGTATGGACAGACATTAATGGGTCTCTGTGTCACAGGGTCTCCAAGACATTCGCAGGTGGTTGATAAGGATGTCATGGCAGTCACATCTACCTGTTGCAACATCTCCAAGGATAAGGATTTACGCTGGAGCTAGAGGGGGCTACAGGGCCATACTCATCCAGAGTGTAGGCCCGCTATGGGGCTGCACTCATCTATAGTGTAGGCCCACTGGGGCCACACTCATCAAGAGTGTAGGCCCACTATGGGGCTGCACTCACCTGGAGTGGAGGCCTGCTTCTTGTCTGTGGGGAGTGAACTTTTTTTTTTTTTTGAGTTGGAGTCTCACTCTGTTGCCCAGACTGGAGTGCAGTGGCCGCTCCCGGCCACCGCAGCCTCGACCTGCTGGGCTCCGGCGATGCTTCCACCTCAGCCTTCCAAGTAGCTGGAACTACAGGCGTGTGCTACCACACCCGGCTAATTTTTGATTTATTGTAGAGATGAGGTCTCGCCAAGTTGCCCAGGCGGGTCTCGAACCTGCGGGCTCAGGCAATCCACTCACCTCAGCCTCCCAAGGCGCGGGATTACGGGCTGAGCCACCGAGTCTGGCTGAACTTTTCTTAAATAAATCTTTTCTTCCTTCACCTCTTTGTGTTTTGCAATTCTTTACTTTACTTGGATCACTGGGTTACTGGCGCACACCTCCAGCATGCCGACTCTGGCGGTGCTGCACCTCCTCTTAACTCTCTATCCATCCACCCTCACCCTATCCATCCCTTAACAGTTCCCACAGACTTATAACCTCTGAGTGTGTCCAAAAATTGGATGTTGTGGGGGAACCCTGTGCTCAAGGAGTTTGCTATCCATTTCTGTGGGAATTTGAATTCTTCATTTATATTGAGGTATGCGGGAGAAAGGGTTAGCAGAAGCACTAGCTTCATTAAAAGGAAAACCAGTGTGGGTACCTTAAGCATGGAAATGCTATCACAGGGGGTCAGTAAATGATACCCTGAGAAGAGCCTTTTACCTGATGCAGCTGGCAGTGAATCTAGTTTCTGAGACCCAGTAGAACTCTGACTGGTATGGAAAAACAAACAAAAGTAGTATACAAATTTCAGGCTCTCAACCATTCAATATAGGAATATATTAAGATTCCTAAAGAAGAATGTGGATGTGGCCAAAACTGCATTCCTATAACTCACAAGATACCAGGGGTGGTGCGTTATTGTCTCCTGCTTCCAGCATTAAACAGATGAATAACTGTTAATAAAGGTGAAAGAGATTGGAAGGAAATAACCACTATAGAGTAGAGAGGGTTTACTTTTCCAAACAGGTAAATTAATCGGATGTTGGGTCTGTACTAGTTTTCCAGGGTTACTGTAACAAAGTGCCACAAACTGGTGGCTTAAACAACAGACATTTATTTTTGTACTATCCTAGAGCCTTAAAGTCTGAAATCAATGTGTCAGCAGGATTGGTTCCTTCTGAGGGCTGTGAGGAAATAATCCGCTCCAGGTCTCTTGACTTGTTTAAGGCCGTCTCCTTCCTGTGTCTTTTCACATTGTTTTCCTCTCTGTCTGTCTCTGTGTCAAAATTTCCTTCTTTTATAAGGACACCAGTCAAACTGGGCTAGGGCTCAACTACAAAGACCCTGTTTCCAAGTAAGATCACATTCTAAGGTACTGGGGGTCTTCAACAGATGAATAAGGAGGGCACAATTCAACCCACAACTGAGTCTGTCTCCGTGGACCCCTTGGCTACCTTGTATATAATCATAAATATCTGTACATCTCTGAACCTTAGTTACGAACAGGAATAAAGTGAGCTTTTGTCCATATAAGTTTTGGCAGCACTTAAAAAAATAGTGGATATAAATGATCTGGTTTGGCTCCATCATCCCACAGTGAAGCCCATGTGTTGGGTATATCCAAGCATTAACTCCAGTACCAGAAACAGATAGAGAATTTAGTTTCTAACCTTGAGAATTTACAGAAACAATAAGAGAGACATGATTAAGTGTCAGTGTAAATAGCATAACCACGAAAGGAGGTAACATATCATGAAAAAATAAATATGCATCAGAAAAAGCATTTTGAAAGAGGTGGGTTTGAGCTAGGAATACGGGTAAGATGCAAATAGTTGTGGAGAGAATACCTGGTGGAGAGAATTTCAGACAGAAACCTTTTATTCACAAATCCTCTTAGAGTTTCTTAGCTTTCTGTGGATGAAGTAAATTTTCCTTTAGTATTTGGGAGGAATGTGTTTGGGTGTGGAAGGTGGGGTCCGATTGTGAAGACTCTTACATTATCCCAGAGAACACTGAGCACAATTGAATGTTTTTCAGAAGAGTAATGACACGATTAGGGCAATGTTTGAGGGAGAAGTAATTGAGTGCAGTGGAGGTACACAATGAGGGGAGGTAGAGATGGCTTCGGTGAGGGTGGCTCATATCATAAAGACAGGGAAAGCAGACTAATTTCTTCTGAGCCTGTTACCAGCCCTTGAAGTACATGCTATCATAGGAGGCAACATATTAGCTCATACGTGTTTCTTATTGTGTGGCCCATGAGGTGACTTACAGAGTCTTTTCAAAGTCATACCATGCTTGGAACATAAGGTAGGGATTTATGCTCTTTTTCCCATCTTTAAGTTAGAGATTTAAACATTTCTTTGCAAGAATCTGCAATAACAGGATTCTTATAGTGAAGGTAGAAAGTATAGTTTAGTATTTCAGGACATA
Source organism: Tarsius wallacei (assembly GCA_963574415.1). Lineage (NCBI taxonomy): Eukaryota > Metazoa > Chordata > Mammalia > Primates > Tarsiidae > Tarsius > Tarsius wallacei. Next base: position 25,844 of record CAUYQG010010874.1, read on the forward strand.
ATTGTTTTCAGTAACAAAGTCACTTGGTGTTGATTTCGGTTCTATTACATATGCCAATACTTCTATTAATGATAATAAAATCCCACACGAAAATATTATATTTAGGGTTGTTAAGAGAAGTATCTACAACTGTTCAATGTACTTACTTTATTCCTAAGTAATTTATTCTTTTTGATGCTAATCTTGTCTTGGTTTTATTTTTAGATTATTCATTATTAGTGTACAGAAATACAGTTGAGTTTTGTATATTGATCTTGTATCCTGCAATCTTGTTTATTGGATCCACTGGCTTTTTGCTTGTTTTTTGCGCATTCCTTAGAATTTTCTATAGGTAAGATCATGTTATCTGCAATTAGAGATAGTTTTACTTCTTCCTTATCTGGATGTGTTTTATTTAATTTCTTGCCTAAGTGACCTAGACAGAATCTAGCACAATATGGAATAGTGAATATGGAATGAAGTAGCAAGAGTAGACAACCTTGTCTTGTTCCAGATCAGCCTTTCAGCATTGAGTATGATGTTTGCTGTGGGTTTTTTCTTTTTTTTCGGGTTGGAGTCTCATTCTGTTGCCCAGACTGGAGTGCAGTGGCATGCTCCTGGCCACCGCAGCCTTGACCTGCTGGGCTCCGGCGATCCTTCTGCCTCAGCCTTCCAAGTAGCCGGAACTACAGGCATGCACTACCAAGCCCGGCTAATTTTTGATTTATTGTAGAGATGAGATGTCGCCAAGTTGCCCCAGTGGGTCTTGAACCCGTGGGTTCAGGCAATCCACTCACCTCGGCCTCCCAAAGTGCTGGGATGACAGGCTGAGCCACTGAGCCCAGCTGGGGTTCTTTTTTTTTAGTAGATGCCTGTTTGTTAAAAAGAAGAGCATATGGTTGAGGACATTTCGATAAACCATTGAAGAAGCCACTAGACACAGAACTTACCCACCTCTGGGCAAATGCTCCCTTTCTTTCTGGCAAAAGATTGGAGGTTTGTCTTCTAAAGAGGAAACGTGAGAAATTCTTTTGACTGGGGACACCAGTCACAGTTGAGGGCAGGATCATTTTAAGTACACGTTTACCTACTGAATTCGGAGACCTCAGCCTTCTTTCTCACCTGGCCTTCATAATGTGGACTTCTAGGGACAGCCTTCAAATGTTATTTTATAAGAACCTTCTCTGCAAATTATGAGCATAGTTAAAGAACAGTAAGACACTGAGATCCTAGAATCTTAGAAAATCTCAGTCCTATTACTCCACCTGAACCCCATCTCCCCCCGCCCACCGCCAATAGATCACAACAATGGATTGAGAATTCACAGTGACCTTGCACTTCTCAAAATAATTTGAGAAATTAGTAGACAATGGAGCAAAGCCTTGTAAAATTTTGTGGGAAAAACATTTCTACCCTGGAAGTCTAAACACAGTTAAATTATCAAGCAGACACAAGAGTAGAATAAACACTCTGGGGTATGCAAGTTCTAAAATACATGATCTTTCATGCACATTTTCTCAGGAAACTACGGAAAGATGTGTTTGACTGAAAGGAGGGAGAAATTCAGAAAGAGGTAATTAGTGAAGGGAATGCCAGCATGATGCTGATGAGAAAACCTAAGACAACAGCAGCAGACCCGAGAACCAATGTCAACTGCAACTGGAAGGCTGGGCACTGACCTCTTTAAGAAGATGAACATGAAAATATACAGAGAGGTGGCATCTGGGGTCAGAGTTTGGGGATAAGACAATGACAACTCAACTGGGAAACTAATAAAAAGAAGCAAGACAGTTACTACTTTTTTTCATGGGCAATCAAAAGTTATGCAGGAAAGGAAAAGACTTGATATTATTTTAGGGTATTCAGCTTTCAAAAGTGCTTATATGTCATGATGAAGCCAACAACAAATATTAACGTAACCAAAACTACACAGATCTACACTGGGAAGTTATGAAAAGAGGCAATTATGTGAAAGAGAGCTAGATCTTCACCCCCAAGGAAGGGAAACCAATAGCGATGATGAAAAGGAAATCTCAAAAATTTCTACCATAATCATATTATTTAGAGGGAAATATCGCAATACTCAACTGATTATTTTGCACTGGTGGAGAGGGGGTAGGAGTGGTCACAGGGGATACTTTTGTAAAACTAAAAAGTGGCATGCCAAAAACAAACTCATAAAAATATTTGACTTTTAGAATTAGATCTATAAGTAACTTTGACAAAATTAAAGATTAAATTCGGAAAAGAAATGATAGTAAAAATGGTGACTTACCTTCATCTATCATATTGGAAAGGTTTAAAAAACACTGACAAATTTTCTAAGCGCTGTCTGACAATACAAAAATGTAATCCACTCCATAAACAGAATCAAAATCAAGAGCTATGTGATTATCTTAATAGATGCAGAAAAAGCATTCAATAAAATCCAACATCCCTTTGTGATTAAAAACCCTCAAACAAGTAGGCATTGAAGAAACATACCTCAAAATAATAAGAACCATTTATGATAAACTCATAGCCAACATTATTTTTTATTTTACTTAATTTTTTTAACTTTTAATTTTTTTATTTTAACGATGTGGGGTACAATTCAGGGTTAGATATACAAATGTTCATTAAGCAGGTACCCTTGTTGATGAGGTGTGACCTCCCTTCCTCAGGCAGACTCCCACTATTGCCAATTCTGCTTCCCTGCCCTCCCTTCTGGCAGTTTCTTGCTACTGCTGGTCCTTTTCTTATAGTATTGTGATAATTGTTCAAGGTTCACTTATGAGTGAGAACATGTGATACTCAGATCTTTGTTTCTGTGAAAGAGCACTCAGTGTTATAGACTCCTAAGTCCATCCAGGTTGCTGTGAAGTTCATGACTTTTCCTTCTTGATGGCTGTGTAATAGTCCATCATGCATATGTACCATGTCTTTTTTATCCAGTTCTCTTTTGATGGGCTGCATGGTTGGTTCCATGTTCTTGCTACTGTGAACAGTGCTGTGATAAACATACGTGTGCAGGTATCTTTTTCATAGGGTGATTTGAGTACTTCCGGGCATATTCCCAGTAGGAGGATTGCGGGGTCTTATGGAAGGTCGATTTTTAGATCTTTTAGGAATTGCCACACTGTTTTCCACAGAGGTTGCCGTAGTTTATGCTTCCACTAATAGTGTAGAAGTGTTTCCTTTTTGCTGCATTCTCTCCAGCATCTGTTATTTTTTGAGTTTTTGATGATAGCCATCCTGACTGGAGTTAGGTGGTACCTCAGTGTGATTTTAATTTGCATTTCTTTGATAACTAGTGAAACTGAGCATTTTTTCATGTGTCTGTTGGGTGCTTGTAAGTCTTCTTTTAAGAAGTGTCTATTCATATCTTTTGCCCACTTTGTAATGGTGCTGTTTGTTTTTTTCTTTTCGGTGTGTTTGAATTCCTTGTAGATTCTAGATGTTAGCTGCCAACATTATTTTGAATAGCATTATTCCCCCTAAGAACTGGAACAAGACAATGATGCCCACTCTCACCACTTTTATTTAACATAGTACTAGAGGTCCTAGCCAGAGCAGTGAGGCAGGAGAAATAAATAAAAGTTATCCAGATAGGAAAAGAAGAATTTAAATTATTCCTCTTTGCAAATGATATGATTCTATATCTAGAAAACCCTAAAGATTCCACCAAGAGACTTTTTGACCTGATAAGTGACTTCAGTAAAGTCTCGAAACGTATAATCAATGTTCAAAAATCAGTAGCATTTCTATACACTGTTCAAGCCTAGAGCCAAATCAAGAACACAATCCCATTTACAATAGTCATTAAAAAAACAACCCGGGATTTCATCTAACCCAGGAGTTAGAATATCTCTAAAATGAGAACTATAAAACACTGCTGAAAAAAAAATCAAAGATAATATAAGCAAACGGAAAATTATTCCATGTTCATGGATCGAAAGAATTATGTTATCAAAATGCTCATACTGCACCAAGCAATCTACAGATTCAGTGCAATTCCTACAAAACTATCAACATCATTTTTCACAGATCTAGTAAAAAAACAATGCTTAAATTCACATGGAAGTAAAAAAGAGCCTAAATAACCAAAGCCATCCTAAGAAAAAAGAACAAAGCACATTAACAGATTTTACTACAAGGCTATGGTAACCAAAACAGCATGGTACTGGCACAAAAATAAGCACATTAACCATTGAAACAGAATAGAGATCCCAGAAGTAAAGTCACTGACCAGCAACCAAGTGATATTTGACACAATTGAAACAACAACAACAAAACATTGGGGAAAGGACACTCTGTTCAATAAATGGTACCAGGAACACTGGCTCACCATACACAGAATGAAGCTGCACCCCTTCCTCTCACCATATGCACAGATTGACTTAGGATGAATTAAGTACTTAAATGAAAGATCTCAAACTATAGAAATCCCTGAAGAAAGCCTAGAAAACACTCTTCTGGATATCAGTCTAGGCAACAAAATTATGACCAAGTCCTCAAAAGCAAATGCACCAAAACCCCAAATTGACAAGCGAGACCTACTTAAACTAAAGAGCTTCTGCACAGCAAAAGAAACTATCAACAGAGTAAACAGACAATCTACAGAATGGGAACAAATATTTGCAAACTATGCATCCCATAAAAGCCTAGTATCCAGAATCTAGAAGAAATTCAAATGATTCAATAGGAAAAAAAACAAACAGCACCATTAAAAACTGGGTAAAGGACAAGAACAGATATTTTCCTAGAAAAGACACACGAGCAGTTTATCAACATATGAGATAATGCTCAGAGAAATGAAAACCAAAACGGCCATGAGATACTATCTCAAACCAGTCAAAATGGCTATTAATTAGTCAAAAAAACAACAGATACTGGCAAGATTGTGGAGAAAAGTGGATGTTTATACATTGTTAATGGAAATGTAAGCTAGGTCAGCCCCTGTGGAAAGCAGTTTGGAGATTTCTCAAAGAACTAAAAATAGATTTACCATCTCACTGGGTATACAGCCAAAGAAGCATAAACAGTTCTACCAAAAAGACACCTGCACTCATGTGTTTACTGCAACACTATTCGCAACAGTTAAAACTTGGAGCCAACCTAGGTTCCCATCAATGGTGGACTGGATGGAGAAAGTGTGGTACATATACACCATGGAATACTCAGCAACCAGAAAGATGAATGAAAGTCTGTCCTTTGCAGCCACATGAATGCAGAGGGAGGCCATTGTTCTAAGTGAATTATCACAGAAACAGAAAACAAAATACTGCATGTTCTCACTTTTAAGTTGAATCTCAACACTGAGCACACACGAACGTAAAGATGGGAATAACAGACCCTGAAGAATCCTTAAAGGAGGAAAAAGTGGGGAAAGAATCGAAAAGCTACCCATTTGGTACCATGCACACCATTTGAGTGATTGTTGGGAGCCAGGCTTGGAGGCCCACCAGATTGACAGGGTTAGGATTTGTGACTAATACCTGTTAAAAAGAAGTTTCTGATTCTGTTTAAGCAAAGAATCGTTTTGAATATTTTTACTTATTATTTGTAGTTGTAGTTATGGTGTTTAGACATAAGGTTCTATAAGTTTATAATCATAGGCATAAGATTTAAGTGTCAGTGAAAGTTTATATTAAGGTATATGTAGGTGATTTGTAAGTTTGTTTTTTAGGGTTTGGGATACATATTAAAGTTTTAGTATATAAGAAGTTGAAGAGTTTAGATGTAGAATTTAAGTGAGTAAAACAGATTTTATCTAACAACCAAAACTACCTTGAGGCCTGAAAAACATCACTGAGAAGCTTCTTCTAAGCTGTTTTTTCCTTAGAAATAAGATGTTCCAAATAGGAAGACAATGAAGGAATTCAAACAAGAGGAAACTACCAAAGGGGCTTGAAAGACCAGAAAGTTTTCAA
>CAUYQG010010875.1:0-21919 GCA_963574415.1 Tarsius wallacei
GCTGGATATAAGAACATCCATGCTGGAGAGAAACCCTACAAATGTGAAATATGCAAAAAACCTTTTCACTCTCATTCACTATTTGCTTGACATGTCAAGATCCATACAATCGAGAAACCTTACAAATGTGAAAAGTGTGGCAAAGTTTTTCATACTCATAAAGGATTTGCTAGACACAAGACCATCCATAGTGGTGAGAAATACTACAGACATGACTAATGAGGCAAAACATTTTGCTCTCAAATGATTTGCTGTACATCTGAGGTGCCATACTGAAGAGAAACTCTACAAACATGAAGAATGTGGCAAAGTCTTTTGCTCTCATAAGGTATTTACTGAACGTAAGTCCATTGATACTGGAGAAAAAGCTTACAAATGTGAAGAATGTGACATATCCATTCACTCGCACAATAGATTTGCTGGACACATAATCATCCACACTGGAGAGAAACTCTATATATGTGAAAAACATGGTAAGCCCTTTGCTCTCATATACAACTAGCTAGACATATGAGAATCCATACTGAGATGAAACTATATAAATGAGAAGAATGAGATAAAGCCTTTAGCTCTCATTCAATATTTGGTTGACATATGAGCATCTATATTTAGGGATTCCCTATAGATGGGCAGAATGGGGTAAACTTTTTCACTGTTATTCCAAGTTTTCTCAACATCAGATAATTTATACTCTAAATTTTCAGTTTCTGTAATGACTGGAAAATCATATATCTAGTTATAAACAATAGAGACATGGTGAGAAATTTACAGATATAAAGAATTTTGAATGTACAATTGTAAAACATGTCTAAAGACATTAACCAGCAAAAACTTTATTTGACATTAGACTGTGCATTGTAGAGAATCTACAAATTTAAAGAATGTGGCCTTTGTTCAAAATATATGCCATTGGAAATACTAGGATATTTGTACTGAAAACTTTACAGATGAAATTTATATGAAGCTTATTTACTGAAAGGTCAAGTTGAAATAAATATCAAATATTGAATGGCATTAAAAAAAAGAAGAAGAAGAAAAAAGAAAATGGGCCAGGCTCGATGGCTCAGCCGGTAATCCCAGCACTTGGGGAGGCAGAGGCAAGTGAATTGCCTGAGCCCACAGGTTCAAGACCAGCCTGGGCAACTTGGCGAGACCTTGTCTCTCAATAAATTAAAAAAAAAATTAGCTGGGTATGGTAGTGTGTGGCATTAGTTCCAGCTACTTGGAAGGCTGAGGCGGAAGGATCACCGGGGCCCCGCAGGTCAATGCTGCGGTGGCTGTGAGCATGCCACTGCACTCCAGCCTGGGCAACCAAGTAAGATTCCAACTCAATAAAAAAACAAAACAAAAACTAGCACTCAGCTTCTGTGACCTGGGAAACACTAGGGACCAAGCAGAGCAGCTGCATCATCAGCTGTTTCACCAGGAGGGCCCTGGCCATTTGCTCATGAGCCCCTACTTAGTCAGTCTTTCCCAGCATCTTCTTTCCAGGAAGGGTTTTGTTGATTTTTAAAAAATGGCGCTTGGCTTCTGCATCTTGGGATTGCTAAGGTCCAAGCCGGGCAGCTGTGGCACCAGCCACTGTCCCAGGAGAGCCCCAGCTGCTTGCTCCCATGCCCTCACTCACATGCCCGCTCACTCACCAACACATACTCAAAATTTTCCATACACTCACTCACTCACACCGGGACTCGCATAATTTGACCAGCTAGGCTGCCATCTTCTTGACGCTACCTCTAGATATTTCGAATGATGATGTGGCAAGCTGCCACATGAGGAGACAATCAATCGAGTGGTACATAGTCCTCACATTCTTGCATTTCCAAAAGTTCCAGTTTATTTATTTCTAGTAATTGGTTCCCTGTTGTGACCAAAAAATGTAATATTTAAAGAAAAATTTGGTAGAAGACAGGCTATGCACTTCTTTGTTTTTGTGCTTTAGAAAACAATGTGGTTTTTTGTAAAACATTACTGGTCCCATCTGAACACGTCTCCTTAGAACTATAATGAATTCAACTTAACATAACTCAATATATATCTGTTGAATATTTATCTTTCATATATGAGAGGACTTCAAAAAGGTTGTGGGAAAATGGAATTAAATGATAAGAATAAAAAACCCACTTTATTTCTTAATATAAGCTCAGCAAGTTCAAGACACTTTTGTAAGTGATGATACCACCCATTTAGTCTATCTCTAAATAAATGAGGATCCTGGAAATTTAACCATGTTAATACAGTCTTTTTACATTATTCTCTGAAGAAAAATGGGCACCCTTTAAGGAGTTTTTAAGGTTAGGAAGCAAAAGGAAGTCAGAAGGAGCAAAATCAATATGGTAGGGTGGATGCCTAAAGATTTTCCACTGAAACTCTTATAAAATTGTCCTTGTTTGATTACAGGAATGAGCAGGAACATTGTGATGAAGAAGGACTCTTTGGTGAAGATTTCCTGGGCAATTTTTTTGCTAAAGTTTTGGCCAACTTTCTCAAAACATGCTACCCAGAAAGTCAGCAAGCAAAATGCTTTGAGCATTCCAAAAAACTGTTGCCATGACTTTTGCTCTTGACTGGTCCTGTTTTGCTTTGACTGGACCACTTCTACCTCTTGGCAGCCATTGTGATTTGTCTTCATATTGTACTAGTAAAACCATGTTTTATCTCCTGTGACAATCCTTCAAACAAATGATTCAGGATCGTGATACCATTTGTTTAAAATTTCCAGTGAAAGCTCTGCTCTTGTCTGTAGCTGATCTTGGCACAATAATTTTGGCACCCATTGAGTGGGAGGTTTACTCAACTTTAGTTTTTCAATCAGAATTGTGTAAGCTGAACCAATTAAGAAGACTATGGCATTGGCTACTGTTTCTGTTGTTAGTCATCAGTCCTCTTCATTTAGGTCACAGGCAAGATGAATTATTTCCTCGAAAATGAATGTGAATGGTCAGTTGCTGTGCACTTCATCTTCAACATCATCTCGTTCCTTTTTGAAACAAGTTATCCATTTGTAAACTGATGATTTCCTTGGGGCATTGTCTTTATACGCTTCTTTGTAAGTCATCAGTGATTTCACCAATCTTCCAGCCAAGCTCCACCATAAATTTTATGTTTGTTCTTGCTTCAATTTCAGCAAAATTTATATTGCTCTGACAGGAGCAGATTTCTTTTTTAAAATTTTGTATTTTAAAGATGTGGGTTACAATTCAGGGTTAGATATACAAATGTTCATTATGCAGGTACCCTTGTTGATGAGGTGTGCCCCCCCCATGATTCCCACTACTGCCAATCCCGCCCTTTCCCCCATCCCCCCCCCGCCACTCCCATCTCCAGCAGTTTCCCACTACTGCCAATCCTTTTCTTATAGTATTACAATAGTTGTTCAAGGTCTGCTTATGAATAAGAACATGAGATACTCAGTTCTTTGTTTCTGTGTTAGAGACAGGAGCAGTTTTAAACTGAGGTTTTATCCTTCTTGCTATAAGCTAGATCCTGTTCATACATATTATAGTACGAATTTAGTTAGTGTGAATTTATTTTGGTGCAAAAATGTTTTGAAATCCATGCATAGCTTTTCATAATATTAATTTTCCTTGAACTTTTTGAAGAACCTTTGTACTTGAATAGAGTAAGAATACTGTTATAAGTAGTTAATAAGAATATTAACCTAAAAATATACAAATATGTTAAGAAGTATATTTTATGTGCCCCTAGAATCACTTTTCTTCCCAAGTTTAGGAAACAACCTAATAAAAATACACCGCGATATATTTTCTATCTTTTAGACAAGCACAAGCGTTGCAATTTCAGTTTCATGTGTTTTTCTGAAGAGCTGTAACATGTCCTGGCAAGCGGCAGTCTATAAAACAGATACTTGGATTTCACCTTCATCTTTGAAATAATAGCCTGACCGTGTTTTCAATGCACGTGTCTGTAGTCAGTGCCCAATTTCCTTTGTGCTGTTTATCTTTTAATAAAAAGATAAAGCACAAACATTTTTTAAAATCACAAAACACCTCTACAAAGAAATTTACTAAAATATCTACATAGAGGAATAGCTGTGACATCTATGAATAAGAGCTACGTGTGGATCTCTTAAATTAAAGATAAAGGTAGAAATATGCCCAAAGCCATTTAGAATTTTCTACATCTGCTTCTTGCACTCCAGGATGGGGTGGGATTTCTACCCACTTGTTGTCTTCCTCATCCCTGTTTCAATAACAAAGCCTGCATCCAGACACATCTTTACCAAATTGTATGCATTTGCATTCTCTCCCTGTTCAAACCCACAAAGTGCTACATCAATTTTTGCATAGTCGCACCTTAAACTACTCCACAATTAAACCTAGATAATAAGGACATAAGAGGGGAGATAAATTATAGATAGTCCTAAACAAATGTCAACTCAGCTGAAAGAAAAGCTCCATTTAACTTATATGAAAACTAACCTAGCTCCTTACAGGCAAAGTGATTGCCAAGAATTCCAGAAGGAGTCTGATGATGGGTCACAAAGTAAGCGTGTCTCACACATCATCTTGTTCTGCGTGGTTCAGAAGGAAGCGTACTTCAGCAGTGGAAGTAATAGGGGATTGAAAACTATATGGCGAATGGTGCCGTGTAGCTTTGGGAACGACTTTGCTGCATTTTCTCCTGTGCGTGACATTTTAAATGTAACTGCCTCTTGCCAAGAGCAGCACAAAAGCCCTAAAATGAATTTTTGATGGCTGAGTATGAGCCCCATGAGAAAAATCAGGGAGAAAAAATCTAAAATATGATATGAATAATGCTCACAATGCATCTTTTAAAAAATAACTGTGTTTTGAAAGAAGAGTTTGTTTGGGTTTACCTCGCCACAGGACTGTCTGGGTTTTTACCCCCAGTGGAAAAGTGACGCTGCCCTCTCTTGACCTCTCCTTTGGTTCTGCTGCAGTCATCCATCCAAGTCTGCGACATGCCTACAGTTTCTAATCACACATTTCTTTCTCGCTGCCACTGTGGGGTTAAGGCATTTGATGGTATTTGGAAGAAAATAAACATCCTGCCTCACAGACCAAGATGGCAAACCCTGGTGAGTGGGATCTTTCAAAAGCAAACTTGAGTAATGATGGGGGAAAAAATAAAGTCTTTATTCTTGGTTGCTGAGAGTGGTGTCATGCAGCAAAGCTGTTCTTTCATTTTATTATTAGGGTGAGTTTAAGTGCACCTAACACCCTTAAGGGAATCACACAATTGAAAGACTCTATACTTGAAAGGAGAAGAAATTCTCAAGTTATAAACACTTCTAGCTGGGGACCATCAGGGTATTCAACATTTTAGGGCATTTTATTTTCAGGTTTTCTCTTCAGTTCACATAAAGGCCCCATATCTTTCTTTTTCTTGGCCAAAGGACTGGGCCTTGGACAGGAGTTCTGGAAAAGTCTCTGGAGGCCCTGGGAGCTTCCCCTCCTGGTGCCAGCAGCTGGCAGATGCCTGTGACGCTATGCCTGTCAGTTTAATCTCGTGGCACTCCCTAATGGGCACCACATTGTCCTGGAGTGCTGTTCCTGGAACTGTTTTAATGACTGTGAATAATATTTTGAAAGGCTCAACACCTGATCTTCCATTAACTGACCTGTTTTAAATGTCCAAAAGAGCCAATTATCCTGCAAATCTCCTATTAAAGTGTGCCAGGTTGAATTATAGAAGTGCGTATTTCAAGAAACTTCCCTTGCGTTTCAAATTTGTTCAGTGGAGGTAGAGTATTTAGGTAGAAAACATTTCCTTTTCCTTTTTAAAACTGTGTCCCACTTCAGAATACTTACTTTACAATGTCTCTTGCTCTTGGAAACAGAGGGGAGGAACATGCCTCTCAGGAGGCATTCAACCTCCTGAGAGGTGGTAAGCGGCAAAACCTACCCAACATCCTTTCCCGGCCTTAACAATGAAAGACATAACAGCAAAATGACGTTGCTGCTTGATGTGAGATTTTACGTGCCACAGGAATGTAGGCAAAATCTAATGTCAAAACTTCTTCTGCTCTAAACCGAGAGCTATGTTGTGGGGGCAGGGTTACAACAGCCTTGCTGGAGCTCTCAGCTGCAGAGGCACACATCATCGTAAAAAGTCTGAAAGTCCAAGGTGCAGGTACAAAATAAACAAGAAAGGTACAGTGATGATCTCAGTTACAAGGACGAGGGAAAGAAATAACCACTGGAAATTTCCAAGAAGGCATTTTTTTTTTTTAGCCTTTAAGCCATTTTCAGAAATATCTCAGCAGGGTCAGGCAGAAGGGCACCAACTTAGCCTCGTGATGGGCCAGTTTCTGTTCATTCCTGCTCTTTTTTTCTTCTTTTTTCCACATGGAGCTCTTTCTGCACGCCTCCCTCCTTTGTATCTCCAGCGCATGCGAATAATATGAATACTTCTGCAGAGATGGAGGGTTGGGCAGGGAAAGGAGGTGGGGTCTAACACACAGTAGGTCATCAATATTGGTTGGCTAAACGAAAGGCAAAATTCATCTTGATTGACTTTATTATTTCCTAAATTGAAAAAAATTTTAAGAGGCTTCGTTTGGAAATAGTGCAACATTACATGTGCTTTGACAATTTTTTTTTACTACCTTGGGTTTTACATTCTTCCTATCGTTCTGGCTAAGTGAGAGCAGACAACTCCATCTGGCATGTAAAGAACCGGAAAAGACTTCTACAGATTTTTATACCTGTTTATTTCTCCTTGCACATGTTGTAGCTATGGGTAGAATATTGGAGGGGAAAGGTGGCAGTGTCAAATATTTGGGCTTTTGCCAATCTGCTACAAGAATAGATTTTAATTTACTTTTTTTTTATGAGCAAGGTTGATCATCTCGTTTATATGTTTAAGGACCACTTGGATTTCTTTATTTAAGTAATTTTTTAATTGTTCACCTCTTGCCCATTTTCTATCAGGTTGTTGGGCTTTTTCTTCCCTACCTTTAGAAATTCTTTATGTTCATGGTATGTGTGGCAAATGTACCTATCTAATTTGCCATTTGTCTTGTACTTTGCTGCTATAAATATGTTTTAATTTCATAGAGTTAAATAAGAAATATTTTCTTTAGTTGCTTCTGTGTTTTGAATCATGGTTAGGAATGTTGTACATTTTCAGATAATAAAGAAATTCACTCCTATTTTATTCTCATACATGTGTGGTTTTTTTTTCATTTAAATCTCTAAATTGTTTTGGATTTTCTTGCTGTCAATTGTAAGAAATATATCCTAGTTTGTCATTTTTCATATCACTATTCAGTTATTCCAATATGACTTTGTAAGAAATTCATCCTTTCCCCACTGATTTAAGAGTCTGCTTTCCTCATATACTAAATTTCCTCAAACAACTATGCCTATTTCTGCATTTTCTATTTTAGTCCATTAGTCTGTCTGCATATTCATGAACTAGTATCATGATATTTTAAATTATGTAGACTTTTCATTTATACAATAGTAATAATTTGTGATATTATCTATGGTAGGAAAAGTTTCCCCACCCCAACTGATTCATTATGCTTTTTTTCCCAGGGTTTTTGTAGTTATTCTTGCTAGTTTGTTCTTCCTAGTGAACTTATTACCAATTTATCTAGCTCCAGAAAAAAAAGGTTGTTGATATTTTACTGAGACGGCATTAAGCTTATAAGCTTAGGGAGGATTCACATCTTTATAGCATTGAGTTTTTCTGCCAAGGTACACTGCATATCTTTCCATTTTTTAGTCAGCTCTGTAGTTTTCAGGCGTGTTTTATGATTTTTCCTTATATAGGTTTTATATTTTTCTTAATACTGCTAAGGATATGTCCAATGTTTTCTTTTTTAAGTGTAAATAGAATCTTCTTTTCCATTATGTTTTAACTGGTTTTTATTTTATGCGAGAGCTATTTTTCTTAAAGCATCAGTTTAAACTACTGTACTAAATTATTATTAGTGATGGTTTTCTACTAATTTATTTTTGGGGAGGCTGTTACAGATGTATAATTCTATCACATGCAAATGCCTGTTTTTATTTCTTTGGTCATCAATTATCTTCTCTTCTCTTATTACATTGGCCAAAATCATAAACACATTGTTCACTAGCAGCTCTGCTGCATTAAAAAAAAAAATCTATTCACAAAGAATAAAGTTGATTATTTGGGCAACCCTTTTCTCTCTCTCACTTTTTCTCTTTCTTCCTAGAAAACATGACGATGAGAGTGAGAGAAAGTAGATAGAGTTTCCATTGTTGAGCATGAGAGAGGGCATTTAGGAAGTGAGATCATTTACAATGAGAGAATTCAGACTTTGGGATATTTATGGTTCAAATGAAATGTATCATTTAGCTGCCAACATTTAAATGCTTCATTTATTTAGAAGCTTTGAGATAATTGCTCCCTTCATGATCAAGAATATACATGTTTACAAAGATATTTAACCTGAGTTATTACCTTTGCCAGTATAAAGTGAAGGATGAGTAAAGGACTTAACTTGGATAATGTCTTCTTCTCGTAATTTCTGCTTCAGCCAGAAAGCTTTTCTCTGTTTTCCTAATATTATTTAAGGCTTATAAGGTGCCAGGTCGAATGCTAAGTGTTTTACCTCCGTGCTTTCACACAACACACTGGAGGTGTTATGTTACTTGCTCAAAGTTATAAAACTCAAGAGACAGAGGAGATTGAAACTGAGGACTATTGGATTGTAGACTGCCTCTGTGTGGCCCAAATACTCCAAATTTTGACCCCTGGCTTGGGTATGAAACATGCACTGCCAGTGGGGATCTTTGAGCAAGATCTTCTGAGGTGTGTAGGTTCCATGACTGCTCCTAAAATAATTATGGATTATCTTTCAGTAGCCATTTGCATTAGCTTGATTAAATGTTGAATCATGTTCAAGAAGCCATGTGGCTGTGTGGCTTTGTCACATCTGCTGACAGAAGAAGATCACTCAATCTGTTACCCTGAAAATTGCGTTTCAGCCCCTTGAGGAAGACACTCAGACTGGAAAATCATCTGCATTTTTGCCTGACTACTACACCTTTGGCTTTACTGCAACTATTTCTTAAGAATCCGAACACAACAGCAACAACTTTCACAATTCTCGTGTTTTAAGGCTTCTTTCTCTGCTTCCACCTGAATTATTTCGAGCAAAGTTTTACAAAATTAAACAAAAAAATAGACTCAAGAATGAACTGCTGCCTTCTTTAGAGGATGATTCACATGCCTGTTCCACTCTTTTGCATATGAGAAGTAAGGTCTTTAAAAATACTCTTTGTGCTCTAATAAAAATGTTTTGTGACTTTTAAAGTATTATGCATAAAGACAATAAGAAAATTAAAAGGAAATCTTCTTTTCATTAGCAGGTATTCAGTGATGTGTCAAATCTTGATATACCTAATTTGTCTTCTTTCAACTTTACTTTTGGATTTCCTGATTCCCATTTCTCAAAAGTTGACAGACATCATGTTATTGTCACTAATGCCTCCCACTCAGCTCTCAGAGGCTCATTGTTCTGAGGAAGAATTTGTCATATCCCCTCTCCCCTCCACTGGTTCAGTTTAAGAAAGTGAGGCAGGTTATAGATCCTTTTCATGTGCCTCAACACAGGCTGGCATTTGATTCTGGAGTATCCTAAGACCTGTTCTAGAATGTTCTGACTCTTCATCCTCTTCTCCTTCTCTCCAGTCTTTATAGCCTCTTTGTGGTTCAAAGGAAGTAAAAAAGGGAATTTTCTGTGCACCAACAGAAGGAAGCCCATGAGCTGACACTTAGGTCCTGGGAAGTTCCTGTTCTACCACAGTAAGTGAGAGCTTTCAAAACCGACAGTTGGCTTCCAGCTTCATCCACACAGAAGACTAGCAAAATTAGTTGGACATTGGGCCATCACACATAGTTATCTAGAGCTCCTGCAACCCTCTCTTTGGAGTTCAGGGTATAACTTTTCCACGGACCACTCATAGCTAGTTCAGCGTAACCCAACTGGTGGGCTCTCTAATACCAACCTCTCAGTCTACTTCTGATAATTGTGGCCTGAGGAAAATTTAAGAATTCAGAAGAGTAATGCTAACATTTTGAAAAACCTTTCATTTCTATGTGGACTAAGCCTAGCTTGAAAGCCTAGGGGCCCAGTGACAGCCATGCTGAAGCCCCAGCTCTGCAGGTAGGGGGGCATTCATCCGTTATGAAGCCTAATGCTCAGACAACTTGGTGGAACTTCTTTAGGAAAAGAGTACAAAAATGTCTACTTTTTCTTATTTTATAAAATACAGGAACAAGTGAACATATTGCTGGAATCTTCACTTTCCTGTCATATTTTCTTTTCCTTTTTCATAATTTTCTTTCAGTTATATACTTATTTTGATGTCTTTCTTCATGCCCTACCCTCTTTTCACCTACCAGGGGCGACCTTACAAATTATTTGTTGGGGCAGCTGAATTTATTACAGACCCTTTTTCACTATCAAAGCTGCCTTAGTTTAGACGATAAGGTTTGCCACCTATTTATCGCTTTTAGTAACTTTATTATTACACAAACATTGCTCATATGAAATCGCTTAGTTTATAGCCATATTTATGTTTCCTCCTAACCTAACCTGGATATCTGCTGTCTTTTCCAAATATAATTAATATCCAAATTGGAACCAGTCAGGGGCCTGGGATTGGATGATTTATTGTCAGTGTGTCTTCGCAGCCACTTTAGCAAAGCCTTATTTGTGAAACTATTGGTATAAATCTTAAACGTCTGCAACATCATAGTTATCCTGTCT
This sequence comes from Tarsius wallacei, assembly GCA_963574415.1. NCBI lineage: Eukaryota > Metazoa > Chordata > Mammalia > Primates > Tarsiidae > Tarsius > Tarsius wallacei. Next base: position 10,736 of record CAUYQG010010875.1, read on the forward strand.
CAATGTGGCAAACCCTCCCCTGAGTCCCAAAATTGATCTGTTTTATATTCTATTCTATGTGATATCACATAAACTTATCCAAGATAGACACTTCCGCTTACTGTGACAGAAGCTGCCGTTCAGAAGGAAAAAAAATCTCAATGACTTTTTTCTTTTAGAGGTAAATGTTCATGGTCTATTCATATGAGGTATACCTTGACAAAATAGTTTATAAAAATGTGGTCTCAGCCGAAACTGTTAGGTGTGTAAAAGGGTAAGCAATAGAGAGGTGATAAAGAATTCATCAAAAACTGCTTGTGCCCCCTAAACTTGTGTCATGAGTGTCATATAGACTGAATAAGAGATGGCTGAGAGACTCAGGCCCCCTGAATGTGGGGAAATAGGGGTTGGTGGTTGAAATTAGGATTTGGCGTCAGATCTGTGTTTGAATCAGTGGGTTTGCCACTTAGAAATTGGCTGGTCTTCAGTTAGTTAACATCTTTGAGATTCGATTTTTTTGGTCTGTAAAACTGATGTAGTGATACCAACTATCACACAAAGTTATAGTAAAAATTAAATGCGGCACTATTTGTATGCACTAAGCCTGATGCCAAGGTGTAGCTGTCAGATCATCCTCATCATCTATATAACTCTCTTGTATTCTGTTGACATCTTTGGCATCGTTTTGAAAGAGTAGAATTACGGGCATGGAAAAGCACGAAGGGTAAACTCCAGAAATGATCGCTTTTAGTAGGAAAATATGGAACCCCAAAGCAGAAGTGTGGGTTATCTTATTGGTTGGCTCAGCCACCGAGGTCTGTTTTAGCTTTCTCAATTATGGAGGAGGGGTGGGAGGGGAGGGTAGGAGCACCTGTAGGAACTCCACCACCCTTAAAGGGAGTTCATGTGAATCAAATGGAATTTGTGAACCAGATTCATATTAAAATATTTTTAAATGCAAAATGTTATATGCAAATGTGATTGAGCTGTTGTTGTTATGAAGATTAAGGACCAGAGGAACTTGGTGGAGGTGTCTGCCTGATAGGGCTCTATCGGGAGAGTCTATTTGAACACCATCGCTCACGTCTTGTTGTGTTCCACCTGTGTCTAATTTAGGTTATTGACTTATCACATCATTGTAAAAGTCCAATGCATCAAAGAAGAACATTTATTTTAATGCACCACATGAAAGACGTGGTGCTTGCTTTAATCCTCATTGTCTCCAGTGCTGGGGTCAGTGGATCAGGCTCCAGCCCTGGCATCTCTCCTCCCCATCTAGGTGTAGGACTTTGGGGAGGCCACATGATCTCTAAGCATCTGTCTTCATTTCTGCAGTGAGGAGTTGAGAGCAGGTCTTTCAAGAAATCGACTTGCCTCCTGCCTCCCGCATTCACCCTGATCTGAGCGGTCACTTTCTCTTGCCTAGAGTACTGCAAGTCACAATTGATTTGTGTAATTTTATTACCTTGCCAACTTCTTTCTTCATATCTCTTCTTACAGCACAAGTCAATATTTTCCAGTGTCCACCTTCAGCGTCTTCTTGATGCCCTTGGAATAAAGGCAAGACCCTTCACCCCCCTGAGGCCTCCAAACCTGTCCCAGTCTGCCTCTCCTGCCTCTTCAGACCCTCCTCCCACCTCATCTCATCTGATCCTCTCTCTCTAGCTAACACTAACTTCTTTTGCTGTGGTGTTGTTGCTATCTGTTTGACTAGCCTTTTTGTCTGGTCAGTCCCTACTTGCCCTCCTGCTCCCAGATCAAGAGAAACTTTCTCAGGAAAGTTCCCCCTGGCCTTCCTGGCCTGAGCAGGCCCCCTATTCCAGACTCTCCCAGGGTTGAACCTTTCCTTCCCAGCTCGTGCCAACTTTGCAGTTTTATATTAGCTCAATATTTGCAGTTTTATATGTGATTGTATGATTCCTCCTGTTTCCCCCTCTGAACACGAGGACACAAACCATGTTTACCTTTGTTTACTACGTATCTTCATATACCTGGCATGTTGGAGGTGTCTGATAAATACTTTTTGAATGAATACCAAAATGAATAAAATAAACATAGACTATAAGGTCATTTTTAAAGTTCCACATATTGTGATTCTATGCTTTCTTTATCCACCAATTCAGGGCTGTTCCGCATAATTCTTACATAGGGTGTTCCAGTAAGGTTCTATTAATTCTAGACATCTTATCTCCAGGAGTTTAAATTTAGGGATTTAGTAAATTAAGTGGACACCAATATTCTGGAATTCTTTCTGGGATGTGAAATTATGAGTCATTAAAACAAAATAACTAGAATTCCAGAAGAACCCAGTGAGACTGATAATGACTGTCTTCTCTGGGGACTTTGCTTGGGTTAAAGGTGCCTGACTCCCTGCCAAAATAAGGCTCACATTAGGACAGCACAGAAAGGCTGGCTGTTTGTTGGCCCTTGGGTTGTAGGTGCCTGCGATGCCCCATCATCTTTATTCAGTCTTGGTCCTGTTGACCCTCTCATTCCTTCCACTCTTCCAGGCTGGGGCTGTGATTCACCTCTGACTGAATCTGTGAATTCCAGGGGGCAGCATTCTGCCTGATAGATGCCCCTTCTTCCTCTCTTCTGAGCTTTGGTATTCAGTCTCCTTCATCAGGGCCTCTGCTCCCAGGATACCTGCCTTTCAAGTCCCCAGAGTGACTCAGGGTGACTTCATGCTGGGTTTCCTTTTGATATTTTTAGTTTAAGCAGACTCTTTTAAAAGCTCTACTTTCATTGGTGGTGGGAAATAACTGCCCTGATCCAATGAAATATGTCATTGGAAACTTAAACTATGTTAAGAAACAAGGGTCCTGAAGTGAAAAAACTTGCTTGTAAAAAAGAATAGGTGAAAGAAAAGGAAACCAGTAGCTTGAGGAAGAATTTCTAAAAGGACAAAATTTGACAATATTTAAGGTGGTCAGTTTCTGAATCATGAGTGCACGTGTGGATCACCGAAGAAGGAGGTGAGATGTAGATTTCAGAGTTGAGACCCATCATTGTTGATGAAGTAGGCCTGACATGGGGCCCAGAAACTTAACTTTTTAAAAAGATCACAGGTTATTCTGATACAGATGCCCATGGGTAAAGCTTTAAACCCTTCTAGAAGCAGCAGTACCCACAGTCTAAGCCATCCTCAGGGTTGAGCAAGCATGGTGGAGGGAACTCATTGGTTAAAGACTGGGAAAATTGGTGTTGATTAGACATCACAAGGGCATGCCTTCCATTGGTGAGTGGAATGTCCATGCAACATAAATTTAAACATTGCAAGTTTGGTTCTCAATTTAAAACTATTGTGACTATATAAATGGTTTATTATGAGAAACTCTTAATGGCATTGTTAGAAACATAATTTTCTTTCTTAGATGGAGAATCATGTGGAAGACTCAAATGTCTTAGCCATTCTAATTCTTTTTTTTTCTTTTTTGAGTTGGAGTCTCACTCTGTCGTCCAGACTGGAGTGTAGTGGCCGCTCCCGGCCACCGCAGCCTCGACCTGCTGGGCTCCGGCGATCCTTCTGCCTCAGCCTTCCAAGTAGCTGGAACTACAGGCGCGCGCTACCACGCCCGGCTAATTTTTTGATTTTATTTAGAGATGAGGTCTCACTTGCCCAGGCGGGTCTCGAACCCGCAGGCTCAGGCAATCCACTCACCTCAGCCTCCCAAAGGCGCGGGATTACAGGCTGAGCCACCGAGCCCGGCTGATCTGATGGATTTCAATCAAAGGGATAATATTCAAATGGCTTTTTGGAAGGCTCACCCTGGCTTTGGGTGAATAATGAATGGTAAAGCAAATGGCCAATACTGGATTGTAGTAATGACTTGGGCCAGAGTTGTTGGAGATGTGGACTTCATCAGTGGCCCGATGGTGGGGACCAGGCAATGATGGTTGGTGTAGAAAAATCAGTAGGTTGTTGGTTTGAATGCAAGCAAAAATGATTTAAGTGTTGTTAAATGTTTCTTCTTTTTAATATTCTTTAAAAAATATTTTTAACATTTTTATAGCATTAATGTAATTCTGAAGCACAATAAGAAATTGAAAACTCATGATCACACTACGCAATTTAAAAACTGGAATTATCAGCAATTATGAAACTGGCTATTTGTTTCTGTTCCATCACATCTCTGCCTCTCCCTGTTCAAAATAAATAAAAGTACCGTTTTCTGAATTTTGGGTTTATCACTCAAGATTTCGTTTTTTACCTTTATTCCTGTTGGCTGCTATGGTGGTGATTTATTCATTTTCTTAGCTATGTATTCTATGGTTTATAGAATACCATTCATTTACTCAACAAATATTTGTTGTGTGCTCATGATGTCCTGAATATTTTGTTTGTTTTGTTTGTTTGGTACTGGGATTTAGTACCAATTTTTAAAAAAATGAAGACAAACAAAAAACACCAAACCCTGCCTTCCTAGAGGTTACATTCTTATGGTTATATTTTCCCCACTCAGTAATTTGTTTATGGAGACTATTTGCAGACTTTTGTATGCATGTCTTCTGAATCAAATGTACAAAAGTTTCTCTAATATTTCTAAAATTGGAATTGCTGAGTGTGAGTTAGGTTCAACTTTGCAAAATAAGGCCAGATTGTTTTCAACTTATCAATGTACACTACAGTGCTGACACACTGATGAATTCCCATTATTTCATGTGCCTGACAACATTGGCATTGTCCAATTTCTTCATTTCTGCAAATATAGTGGGTATAAAATGGTTCTTGTTGTGAACTTAATTTGCATTTCTTTAAACATTAATGAAATTGAATAGATATTCACATGCTTTATGGCTTCTGTGTTTCTTCTTCTGTCTTTCCTCTTCTGTAACATGTAGATCATGTCATTTTCTCATTTTTATATTGGATATGTATCTTTTTGTTTTTATTCTTGATACTCTTTCTCTGTTGATTACATGTAACAGATATAATAGATTTTATATACAACTACCTAACAAAACTCTCTTACTAATTAAAAAAATGTATCTATTAAGTACTTGGTGATTCTCTGTTTAGACAATCATAGTATTTATAAATAGAAAGAGTGTTGCTTCTTCTATTCCCTGCATATTTTGTTTATTTTTGTTGCTTTATTGCCCTAGCAACATTTATTGCTCTACCTAATTTCTCAATATATGTGTATACACATATAAATGTGTGTATGCACACACACACACACATATATACATAGTGTTGCTATGACAATATATGTATATATGTATATAGATGGTATGTACCTGTCTATCTTCTCCCAAATTTTGGTTTCTATTGTCATAGCAACACTCGTTCTCAATTTAATGTATACAATTTATCAATCTTTTATTTTATGATTAGTTTTATGTGCATGTGTATCTTGTTTAAAAAACTTTTCATATTAAATTGTATAAAGTTATTTTCATAATCTTTTTTCTAAATGTTTTAAAGTTTTGTCTTTTGTATTAAAGTCTTTATTCCATTTGGAATTGCTTTTTTGTTATTACATAAGATTGGAATTCAATTTGTGAGTTATTTTTTCTCTTATGGAAAGCCAAAGCAGAGTTTATTGAATAATTCTTTCTTTTGGCAATATCTTGCAAAGTCACCTCTTCCATATATAGGTTCTGCATTTTTCTATTCCAAAACTGTCTGACATTACCTGGACAAATGTCACACTGCATTAATTACTATTGTTTTTTAAGAAATCTTACATCCATAGTACAGTTCTCCTTACTTTTTCTTCTTTGCTAAAATAGTGCTTTGACTATTTTAGGACTTTTGTCCTTATAAATTATAGACTCACCTTGTCAAGATCTGTAATCAGTCATTCAATAAGTCATGTAACATTTTTTATTAGAATTATATTGAATATCAAATTATGAGGACTTTTAAAATTTACCTTTTAAAATTATTGACTAGATGAATTGCTATCCAAGGAGATATTCTATGATATTGATGATTTAAATTGGTTGGAAATTTTTCAGGAAGTAGTACATGGGAAATTTGTACAAAAGGTCTATGTGTGCTCAAGAAAAATGTGGGTTTTCTAGTTGGTTGGTTGTCAAGTTTGATAAATGTGCTGTTTGGCCATACTTTGTCATTCTCTTTATTTTCGCCTTCTGGATGTTGTGAAGATTGTCTTGACATTTTCATCTTTTCCTCATATTTTTAACCTCTCTTTTATATCACCTGTTTTCTTATTTCTCTGTGCTGTATTCCAAGGAATTTCTTCAGATATATTTGCCAGTTTAATAATTCTTCATTCATCTTATTTAATCTTTATTTAATCTAAAACTACTAAAATTTACTAATTACTAAAATCTAAAATCACTACCTCAAATATATTTTATTTCTAATATTCTAATTTGACACTTTATTAAATCACCAAGTCTTACACAAACAATTCATTTTAAATTTTTTCCTCTTGTTTATTTAAATATTCCATATATGATTTTTATATATTCCATATGAATGATCCCAATATCTAAAGTTTGGAAATCTAAATATGTTGTTTATTGTTTTTGCCGACTTTTTCTTGACTGCTTTTTTTATTGCTTAATTAAAAGTTCATATTTGTCTGATCTTATTCTATAGGAATCCCCATGACCTAAATAGGTGATGCTTTGCACCAAAGAATGTTTGATGTCAGAACCCTTAGGGTTATAGGAATACCATAGGTGCCTGCCTTAATGTGAGGAGGAGAGGTGTAGGTTTCTCTCCTTCATCTACTGCTGGTACAAACTTGGTCTTCTTGAAGTAGTGTTGATTATGTCCCCCTCAGGACAAATCCTGCCTTTTTACTTTGCTTAAATGAACTTTTTCTATATTCTTTATAGCACACAACTTTTGCTGTCTTTTATTTTATTTTTTAGTGGGGATGAGGGGAGAGAGACAATGAAAAGTCACCATTGCAGATTTCCTTTACTTTTTGCAAATTCTAGTAATGTTATAAAATTCAAGTTTGATCTGGAATCTACTTGTTTTGTATTGGAAGGGCCATTTAGCATCTTAGCCTGCCTTTACTGCTGTAAGCAAAATAAGTTTAAGATTTAGTCTTAAACAATAGGATGTTTGATAGTTCTGTTCATTGAGAATAGAAACACAAGAGAAAATATGGCAAGTTCCATTCTAGACTTGAGTTTAAAATGTCTGTGAAATTCACATGCACATACCCATTCAATAGATGACTATTTGGGCCTGAAATTCAAAAAAGAAATATGGAATAAAGATATGGATTTACAAATAAACAACATAAATATGTTCATTGAAGTCATGGGTGTGGTAGAGGTTGCTGATGAGAATGCATAGGGTGAAATGATAGGTCAAGAAAAGCCCATAAGAACCACCAACACTTAAGAAATAGACACAAATAAAAGAAAATAAAGAAAGAATTGTTAGAGAGTTATCATAACATTGAGGAGAGTGTCACAGAAACAAAGATAAGAGAGTGGATCTGTGCCAAATGCTGATGAGTTATCAATAGTACACCATGGACAATTTAGTAACTGAGGGGATATTTAGAAACACTGTTATGAGATATTTCAACTAGGTTGTATTATGTAAAGAACAAGATAGTCCTAAATGTGGAAGCTGAGAATCTGAGAAGACCAGAGTAGACCAATCTCTCCAGAGGTATGATTAGAGCATTGGGGAGAAAAGGGAAGTCTGAGTTTGCAAAATGAGATTGGACTTGTTTGAATAAGTTAAGTGCGTATGTTAGCAAGTCAACAGGGAGTTAAGAGATGGAAGATATTGAAGCAAAAGGACATGATCAGATGAGCAAATTCGCAACACCTGAGAAGGTAGGTTGAGTTGGGCAGAGCCAGGTTGAAAGGACACCTACTAGGAATGATCCCCACCCATTGTCACAGAAGAAAAGAAGACTACATCAGCACAGGGTCAAGTCAGAATGCTAATTTGTAAAGAAATTTAAATGGCTCTTGCTGATGATGTCTCTTTTCTTAGCTCATGGGGTGAAATGGATAGAATCATTCTGGATCTGTAATTTTAAGTAGAGTGGAGAGTATTTGGAACTGATACTGAGGATGATGGAAGAGGTGATTAGTAAAGAGACCATTATTGCCCAGCAGCATGGATGGCTCAGCTGAGGATGCTGAGAGAAGTTTGTGGAGATACCAGGAACTGAACCTAGCTTTAGAGAAGGCAGGGAAAACAGATTTTTTTCACTGTATAACACTGGGGATTTTCTGAAAAGGTGTTGTGGAAAAACAATAGAAGATGCCTAAAGCTATTGAAAAAAGATGTTGGAGTGGTGGAAAAAAGGAATGTAAAGAAAGAAAATCATTGTGTTGGGTTTTCTAAGTAGTCAAAAGATAGGAATTAGAGTTCACAGGTACACAGATAGACCGAAATAGAATGAGTTTATTACTTCAGACCTAAGATATTTTGAACCATAGATACAGTCCAGAGTGTGAGGGTGACTAGATGAAGTACAGTCTTAAAGGAGATTATTAGATCATTGGGGCTGAGAGGATGCAGGAAATGAAATTTGGGAGGTTAAATGGGCCCCTAGTCTGCTTGGACTTGAAGTAAAAAATAAATGTGTATCATCTCCAATTAATGAAAAGAAGACTGTCTCAGGAAATCTTCATTAACCAGTGAAAAGGTTTATAGCATTTCACTACTTTAGGCAGGCATTTAAGAAAATAATTTAATAATAATTTTCAAATATGGGATGAGTACCAGTCGTGTGCAGAACACTTATTTTCTATTCAAGGTCTACCAGAGAGAAGGAATCTTTTGAATCACAAAAGAGTGAATTGAAACACAAAATTCTAAACTATAAAAGTTTGGATGTTGGAGATTGTTACTAATGAAGGTCATGGGATTTATTTTCATAAGCTACAAATAGAAAATTCGGAATGTTCTTTTTTCTAGTGTTTTCAATATAGCTCTGCTAAGGAGAAGACAGTCTATGTGATTACATGAGTTTTTTCCAATCTTTGCTTGTGTGGTTTTGAATATTTCATAAAATCAGACAAATTTTTAAATATTCATTCAACCTGTGACAGATTAGTTTTGAAACAACAAAGTAATATGGGGCAATCAGTGAATGTTTAGGATTTAACATTTTCAGCTTAATATGAAAAGAATACACTCTTTCTTCATCTACATAAGCAGGTTTTAAACCTTATCTTTATGCACAAGTCTTTCTTCTGGTATGAACTTTTTCTTTTGACAGTGTGTCTTTCATAAACAAATCATTAGAAAATGCAGGGCAAGCTAACAGTGATATGAATGTTTAATAGCAATAAATGATGAACTCCAAGTGTCTAAGGATGGAAATGCTTTGTTAAATCCATTTTTTCTCTCTCCTATTTTACAAACTTTATAAATCAGTAATATCTGGGAATATAGTCTTGTACAAACATAATTTATTCCTTGTCTTGATTTGAGAGATTTTGTGATTTACCATCCAACTTCTTTGATGTAATTTCTAAAAAAAATATGTATATATGACTATTCAGTTAGTTTCCTTTTTGTTTCTCCTACCAGTCGAAAGAGAAGATGTGTGAGAACACAGAACCAGTGGAAACATCTCAAACCACCACAACCGTTCGGGCAACTACCACACAATTCAGGGTCTTGACTACCACTAGAAGAGCTGCGACGTCCCAGCTGCCCACCAGCCTTCCCACAGAAGGTGCCTGAGAGATATTTCACTTTTTTCCTGCAGGAGGGAAAATTCACTGTGTTGACATGTAGTGGATTAGCTCCTTCTCTCTAGGGGGAAAGTTATTCTTGGACAAACTGGATTTCTAAAAGGAAAAAAAAGATAATTATTATGTCCTAAAAATATGTGCTGAGATTATTTTAATGGACTGTTTCTTTTATTAAGATGCGGCTTTTCCATTGATTATGGTTTCTTGTTCCCTCCTCCTTAGAAAAGAAATACAGACTTCTTTCATGTGGCTAATTTTTGTAATAACCAAATTCAACATTGCAGGCACAGGAGAGAAAGGCAAAATGCATATAAAATGTCATTGATTTGGGGTTCTGAACAATAGATAATTTTACTCAGATACAATTCTAATATTTTCCTGAATGCAGTTAATAAAATCTGTTGGTCTATAATCTGCACAGGGACACTGTATGCGTCATAGAAATTGTCCTTGAAAAATATTTCTTCTTCTACCGAAATCAAAAATACTAGAGAGTGTTAATGTATAAGCACGACTCAAGGTGGGAAGAAAGTGCATGACCGACATTTAATAGCTTTCTATTCTGAATAGTACCACTAGGAAGGAGTAGGAAGAAATATGATACTAGTTAGCCAAGAGTTAGCTTTGAGAGGGGAAAAGAAGTTGGATGGTAAATCACAAAATCTCTCTACCTTTATATTGTTGTAAGCTTTGCTTTCATCCGAATAAGAAGCTAAACTTGGAACTTTTACTTTTAATTGGAACTTAATTGAATACTGTAAAGTTAACTAGAATAAAGTGAGGTGGAAGGCAGCTGTTAAATGCATTTTATTGCTTTTAAAAGCAATGTTGTATTTTAATTCATATTATTTTGGATTGTTCTATTAAAGCCCGTGAAAATATCTTTGTAATCTAAGCCCTACCCTTTAGGATGAAATATGACCATCCAAAATAAAAAAGGCATATCCTTATGAACATTTTGTCATTCAGGATAGGATCTCCTCATGTATGATTTGGGTCATATTTGTTAGTAATGAATAAGCATGTAACTTTTGGAGTTAGATTTGTAAATACTAACAAATCCTGACGATTCCAACTAATTCGGAATTTTCTTGGCTTTGATTTTTTTTAATGAGTAAATAAAGTCATAACTATAGAATCTAAGTACAATACATTATTTTAAAAAATTAAAAATAGATATATTTTAAGTTATAATTATAACTGTTTTTCTCACAGAACTTAAGAATCATGTAAGACTTTACTGAAGTCTTGGTCTTACAGTCTCTAGGAAATTTTAGTACTACCTCATGTAAAGCTAGGACTCACTCTCATTGCACTAGAAATTACCTCAACAAATTACCCAAATCTAGTCATGTTCCTGTTAAGGCAGTTAGTACACAATTAATGGTCATGAGATTTATGCTCCTTTAAAATCTTGTTCTGTTATAATAACTTTGAATTTCTTTTCCAGATGATACCAAGATAGCACTACATCTAAAAGATAATGGAGGTAGGAATTTTCTTTTATAAACTAATTCATTTTATTTATTTTAATATGAGAAA
>CAUYQG010010880.1:0-11224 GCA_963574415.1 Tarsius wallacei
TCAAATGGTCTTTGCTCCCTCACAGTACAGGGCCTTTGAATGTGCTGGTCCTTCTCTTTGCCTGGTTGATTCCCACTTCTGTTCTTTTTTTTTTTTTTTTAGTGAGAGTCTCACTCTGTAACTCAGGCTGTAGTGCAATGGCCGGCTCATGGCCACCCAAGCATCGACCTGCTGGGCTCTGGCAATCTTCAGCCTTCCAAATAGCTGGAACTACAGGCGCACGCTACCAGCGTGGCTCATAAGTACATTTCTTAACTTCTTTGTGCCCGTTTCCCCGTGCCCTGCAAACATGAGCATGACATGTCAAAGGTGGTTATGAGGTTAAAGAATATCTGTGTGGCTAAGAAGAGTATCTGACACGTAGTAATTAAAATATAGTTACTAGACTTTATTACTATTATGGGAGCAAAGGGCCGAAAGAACCAATGCTCCCCACAGCCCATGCCACCCAGTTAGCTGCAGGAGTAAGCTGCAACTATTTTCTTGTAGATAATAAATAGAACAAAGGGTGAGCCCTGCTCCTTCACCAAAACTCCAGACTAGGCAAAACAGTTCAAGACTCATGTTGAAGAAGGGAGCTTCATGAACTTGAATATTAGCGGTCACACCTACAACTCTAACCACAAAAATGTAAAAAAGTTAACAACAGTGCAGCCCATAGGAAGTTTATTGTGTCTTCAAGACACTACAATGCAGATTCCTCTCCCAGAGAAGGGTCTTTCAGAGACATGGAACCGTCATCCGATGAGTTGCTCATTTGTCATTTTCGTAGGCAGCTGGATTCTTCCTCTTGGATTTCTCGAACTCCTCAGTCCCCCATGTGTAGACAAGATAAAACACTACAAATGCTTTAAAAATCAAAAGTGAGAGTACGCAGTGAGCACACATAAAAAAACTCAAGAAGGGGGTGGTCTCTCCTCTTTTCTGTCTTACAGCGGATTCTACCCTATGGCTCTCTCTAGCTTTCAAGTAACCACTTTTAAACCAGCGGATCAAGAAAGGTTACATTATACAATCATTTTAGGTGACCAAAAGAAAAGTCTACCCAGGAAAATGTGTCACCAATCTTCCCAATCTGCACATTTAAGTTTCTTTAAATGAGATAATCGAATTAAAACTCACACAACAAACTTCACTATTTTATTTTTTTGAGTTGGAATCTCACCCTGTTGCCCAGGCTGGAGTGCAGTGGCACACTCACCACCACCACAGCCTCGACCTGGCTAATTTTTTTAGTTATTGTAGAGACGATGTCTCACCAAGTTGCCCAGGCTGGTCTCGAACCCCTGGGCTAAAAATTTAGCCGGGCGTGGTAGCTAGTGCGCCTGTAGTTCCAGCTACTTGGAAGGCCAAGGTGGAGGGATCGCCGGAGCCCAGCAGGTCGACGCTGGGGTGGCCGTGAGCAGCGTGCCACTGCACTCCAGCCCAGGCGACGGAGTGGGACTGCGACTCAAAAAAAAGGAAAAAAGTGGACTAAGGTGAACTCAGACGAAGACGCTGGAGTCACCCAAGTGACCTTAGGTCAGTCATTTCAGTTCTATGACCAGAGTCCCCGTGTAAGATGGGGAGGATAAGAGTAGCTCAAAGGCCGTCAGGACCGTCTCCATGAGAAAAGTGCACGCAAGTTACAGAGTGCCTGCCCGACCGCGAGCTCGCTCTAAGGGAACCGCAGTGATTACTGCTGCTCATGCCAGTCCAGCCTCCCGCCCGCGCCCGGCCACTCACGCGGCACCACGCGAAGGAAAGACGCCCGAGTGCGGCGCAGCACATTGGGGATCCCCTTAGAGAAGTAGTGCGGAAAGGCACGCTGCTCGAAGGGTGACAAGCTGTAGGTGATCACATGCCGCATCCGCGTCAGGTTCCCAAACTCGCGGCCCATCGTGGCGGCGGCCCTGCAGGACAGAGGGCGGACAGGCGCTTGGCTCCCCTTCACGCCACAGGCCGCGCGGGACGCCCAGCCCTAGATGCCCGCCCTGGCACTCCTTATCCTTCCTCAGCCCAGGCGACACCCCCTCCTTCCCGGAAACTACTGACGCTACACGACCAGACCCCACTCGCGCACCGAGGTCACCTCGCCCTACACAGCAGCGGATCCACCGACTTCTGTTGGTCACTTCCGGCAAGATCGGCATGCGCTCCAGGAGGTCGTGAGGTCACTTCCGGGTGATACCATTTTCCCGTTGTTTCCAGGGGAAGACGTCCTTGCCCCCGTTCTAGAGCGAAGTGGCCTGGCCGAGTGGCCCGCAGGTGGGCTGCGCCTGCGGGGCGAGCCTTGTGGAGGAAGGCTGGGGTGAGCGGGCATTGCAGGACGGTGAGCAGTCCCCGGGCCCTTTGTGGAGCCCCAGGCAGGAGGCGATTAAGTGCAGATGGGGGGCAGAGAAGTGCGGATGGGGCCAGAGAAGTGAAGAGAAAGGCCTGCTGCTCAGGGCCGGCGAGTCCTCCCAGCTGTGGAGAGCGCCTGTGCGCCGGAGGTCGGACCTCCCTAAGACGGCAGAACGCGGGGTTCCATTTGGCCTTGCAGTAGTTGGAAGGGGGCTCGGTTATTTTCAGGCCATCGGCGACCCCAAGCAACTAAATCAGGGACACAGTCTGCTAGCCTCTGTTTTAGAATCCGCTGTCAGGCTGTCAACTTTCCCAGGATAAAATTCCAAACCCTTGCTCATATTCAGTCATCAAATAATCGTCAAGCAGCTGATGAACGCTGTTGGCGGGGGTGGGAGGGAAAGAAGAGGCCGCCTCCATAGCAGCCCAATTCCTCCCAGGTAGTTTCAGGTGGGGGTGGGGATGAGGGGGGTATCATGATGCCCAATTCTCCCGCTCCCCGGGGTGAAGCAAGGAACGTCGCGTGTGAAACGTTGTTGTGTTTCCCCCAAAGTGCGTTCTGTTTAACTATCCTGTTGTCCTATACAGCTCACTGACTTTTCTACTCGCAGTGACTGTAAGTTTGTCTGATGGAGTTGCTGGCCATATGTAATCTACAGCTAGGCTCTCATTCAACGGTTGTAGCACTGCTTTCTAGCCACAGACCACGCAGGCTTTGTGGGCATACCTTAATTTTATTATTGTAGTTCCTGAAAAAATTGGTGTTATATCTTGTACTATGAGCGTGAGTTGACTTTCTTATAGCAAATAGCCTCCTTCGGGGTGGCATTGGGTATCCCTCATTTCTGCTTTTCGTGGTGCATCTTTGCCTCATTTTTCTAAAACATAATATCTAGCCTGGTCTTGGCTCCAAGGCCTGAACATAAATACTTCAAACAAGTAAGGACAAAAATATTCTAGCGAATTCTGCCACCATTTGGATGATTAATAAAGCATTTATTTTATAGCTCCTGCAAACATCTCAGATCTTTCAACCAAAATATAGATGAGCGCAAACCAGACTAAGGATTTCAAGATATTATGCTTCAATGTTAGTCAAGATTCAAGGTGATGTCCTCTTTTAAGCATAGTGCAAATACAGTGGCAATATTCCAAGTATGTACATATTCTATACTAAGCCACCTGGGGAGGACTGAGCAACCAGTTCTCTACCCTCTGGAATTTCTATACCAATTGTGACTTTCTCACTCTCCAAATCAACATGCAGTAAATAATTACTTATTCTAAGCACCTGTAAGCAAGAGAGGTGGTAAGGATGAATCAAGAGGAAGAGGAATCCTAATTCTATAGATTGCATACCAACAGATCTGAGTATTATTGTGAATAATGAGCTAGCTTTTCCACATGCCTTAGAAGGTTCAGCAAGCACCTAAGGAACATTTTCTCAATCCCAATGTCTCTATAAAAAAAAAGGTTTTATTTTAAGATTATTCCTCAATTTGTCTTAGACTTTCAGCTACATAGCTTGCCCATTAGTAAAACAGATAGCAGATTTTAAGTAAATGTTAGGGAAAGAAGGAGAAGAAAACTAAATAACCAAATAAATCTGTGTCTAATGAGAACAAATTGGTAAAGAGGGTTTTATCAGCTGTTTGGCATAGAGCTGATAAAAATTATCTTCAGCTAGGCATACTTGAGGCTTGATTACAAAAGTGATGCTGGTCTACTCACACACCTAAAATTTATTTAAGAGACTAAGCTAGGGTCTTCACGGTCTTTAAGAAGACTGGTATGGGGCAATGCGTTCCTTGCTAGCTTTTTCCAAGTCATGGCGCTTCCCAGCAAATTCCTCCTTCGGTTTTGTTGCTTTGCCTGGCTATGTTTTCCTATTAGCCTTGGTTCTCAGGCTTCTAGGGGGGAAGCTCAGATTGCACCTAGTACTGAGGTGGAATCTGAGGTTGAGCCTTGGTCCTTGCTGCAGCCTGTAGATGGGAGAGACAGATCTGGCTTCCTTCCCCCTCTTTTCAAAGTTCTATCTGATGGGCGACTTGGGGCACCTAGGCTGCAGCCAGACTCCAGAGCTCTGCACTACATGAAGACGCTCTATAAGGCATCTGCTACCAAGGAAGGGATCCCTAAATCCAATAGAAGTCACCTCTACAACACCGTTCGGCTCTTCACTCCCTGTGCCCAGCACAAGCAGGCTCCTGGAGACCAGGTGACAGGTGTGTAAGAGCAAATTTGTTAGCTGGGTGGAGGAAAGATGACAGAAGTTTCTACATTTCAGTTACAGAAAGGAGCTGGGTCTGTCTCCTTGAATTGCGTTTTATTTTGCATGATTCTCAATGTCCAATTGAAACAAAGCTGTTACTAGTTTCTTCCTAATGCTGTCATTAGGTGTGCTTAGTATGATAGAATTTTAAGGCTATCAGAAACTTAGTGGCATCAAAGTCTGAGGGAAGTGTGGCTGGAGGTTAGCATCTCTTTCCATTCCACCAAACTGTTGGCCCAGAAATGTGCCTAAAACATCTCATACAGTTATTGGTGTGCTGTGTTAAACAGGATATTTTCCCTTATTGCTTTCTGTAAGAGGAAAGTTTGAGTCCCCATTTGGAGCAGTGGGTCCTCACAAGAACAAAATGTCAGTCAACAATTTGACTCAGCCACTTGGTGTCTTGCATGTGTGAGAGAGGAACAATGCTTTAAAATATCTTATATTCACGAGCTTATGACATAAAGAAAACCATTCTAACCCAGCAGGGCAGTTGTGGCTATTTAAAACCCCTCCTCCTCTCTTAACATCCCATGATAGTGGTTTTAGAGCATACATTTGTTTTCAATCTCAAGTGTTCTAAATTAACTTGGATTTTTTAAAAATTGACTTTGTTCACTAGGACTTAGAATGTCTTCTTAACGAGCTTGATAAGTTTTTTTTTTTTTTTTTTTTGAGTTGGAGTCTCACTCTGTCGCCCAGACTGGAGTGCGATGGCCGCTCCCGGCCACCACAGCCTCAACCTGCTGGGCTCCGGCGATCCTCCTGTCTCAACCTTCCAAGGAGCTGGAACTACAGGCGTGTGCTACCACGCCCGGCTAATTTTTTGATTTATTGTAGATGAAGTCTGGCCAAGTTGCCCAGGTGGGTCTCGAACCCGTGGTTTCAGGCAATCCACTCACCTCAGCCTCCCAAAGCGTGGGATTACAGGCTGAGCCACCAAGCCCGGCTGATATGTATTTTTTATTATGGTTTTCTCTCTAGAAACTCTACATGAGAAAAATACTACTTTATTAGCTTCCTCTGTTTGAAGCAAATTATTGGGAATGAAACCTTAGAATATAATGAATCCATGTTGCTTTAATTCACCACAAAATCGTTCAGACTTTCTAGAGATAAAATGTCCCGTATGATTGCTTGAAATGAGTTATGGTACCAATTACCTTTTTCTTTCTGTTTTTTTTTTTCTTTGTTTTGTTTTGAGTGAGAATCTCACACTGTTGCCCAGGCTAGAGTGCAGTCACACACTCACGGCTACTGCAGCCTCAACTTGCTTGGCTCAGGTGATCCTTCCACCTCAGCCTTCCAAGTAGCTGAAACTACAGGAGTGTGCCACAACACCCGGCTAATTTTTTAAAATTTATTGTAGAGACGGGAGGTCTTACCAAGTTGCCCAGGCTGTTCTCAAACCCCTGAACTCAATCAATCCTCTAGCATCCGCCTCCCAAAATGCTGGGATTACAGGCGTGAGCTGCCACTCCAGGCACAATTACCTTCTTTTTCTATATTAACTACCCTTCCCCTTTTATGAGGCTTGAGGAAGTAGGGAGAAGGGAGAAAGCATGTTATGAAGTACTAATTCCTTGACTTCCTGTTATAGTTGATTCATATTTGAGCACTACTGGAGGATTGTTTTTCTTCTCAGGAATCCTTCCATCAGTGGACCTGCTGTTTAACCTGGATCGTGTTACTGCTGCTGAACGCTTACTCAAGTCAGTCCTGCTATACACTATTAACAACTCAGTTTCTTTTTCCTCTGCTGCTAAATGTGTGTGCAACCTTGTGGTAAAGGAGCCCAAGTCTTCTAGTAAGACTCTCCCTAGAGCTTTACACTCGTTTACCTTTAACTCACATTTTGAATTTGGAAAGAAACACAAATGGATTGAGATTGATGTGACCACCCTCCTTCGGCCTCCAGTGGCCTCCAACAAGAGAAGTATTCTCATGTCTGTAAGTTTTACATGCACGAAAGACCAGCTGCAGCATCCTTCACAGGATGGTTTGTTTAACATGACTTTTCTGGTGCCCCCCTCACTGATCTTATATCTGAATGACACAAGTGCTCAGGCTTATCACAGGTGGTATTCCCTTTACTATAAAAGGAGGCCTTCACAGGATCCTGACCAGGAGAGAAGTCTGCATGCCTATCCCGTGGGAGAAGAGGCTGCTGAGGATGGGAAATCTTCCCATCACCGTCACCGGAGAGGTCAAGAAACTATCATCTCTGAATTGAAGAAGCCCCTGGTTCCAGCTTCCTTCAATCTGAGTGAATACTTCAAACGGTTTCTCTTTCCCCAAAATGAGTGTGCGCTCCATGACTTCAGACTTAGCTTTAGTCAGCTGAAGTGGGACAACTGGATTGTGGCTCCACACAGATACAACCCTCGATACTGTAAAGGAGACTGTCCAAGAGCAGTTGGGCATCGGTATGGCTCTCCAGTTCACACCATGGTGCAAAACATCATCTATGAGAAGCTTGACTCCTCAGTGCCCAGACCATCATGTGTACCTGCCAAATACAGCCCCTTGAGCGTTTTGACCATTGAGCCTGATGGCTCAATTGCTTATAAAGAATATGAAGATATGATAGCTACTAAGTGCACCTGTCGTTAAGAAATGGTCCTTTAAAACCTTGAGTCTATCTGTGCCTTTAGGAAATGCTTCATGTGTCAGATCTCTAAGTAAAATGCAGGTATGTTGTATAAGGAGCATGTGTAGATTAGTACCTTCTGTAACATCTCTGTGTAAAGGAATAACATCAGTTGTTGCTTCTGAGCCTTTTTATTTCCAGATTTAAATTAAATGTAATTATTGTGGAGAGCTTCAATTTTTTTCCTTGAGCAATGTTTTTTTCCTTTTCATAGGAGTCTTGTTTTTGCTGGGGAGAAAATCTTAATTAGCATAAATCTTGGTTAGACTTGCAGCTATATAGATATTTCAGAGTTTATTTAATGAAAGAATAAATTCCTATCAATGGCATGTTTGTGTGTGTGTTTTATTAAAGATTGCTTTTATTATTATTTTTTGAGTTGGAGTCTCACTCCGGTGCCCAGGATGGAGTGCAGTGGCACCCTCATGGCCACCCCAGCATCAACCAACTGGGTTCAGGCGATCCTTCCAAGTAGCCAGAACTATAGGCACACGCTACCATGCCCGGCTAATTTTTTTGATTTATTGTAGAGATGAAGTCTCGCCAAGTTGTGCAGGCTGTTCTCTAACCCACGGGCTCCCTAAGTGCTGGGATTACAAGCATGAGCCACTGCGCCCAGCCAAGATTGCTTTTAAGTGATCATTTGGGAGAGAAGGAAGTGTCCAAAAGCTGGCCTTAGTTCAACTTTTGATCTTTTTTCAGAGTAAAAGGGAGGCTAACTTCTCTACCCAAATCCTGATAAAGTGAGATTCATTAGGACTGAAGAGTGTGCAGCATGACCCATTTCTGTTGTCTTAGTGTGATTGTTACACGGTATATATTTCTCATTCACTGGCATGTATAAATAAACTGATTTGCATTAAACAATGTAACATTTGTCCTATTCAAAGGAAATTGCCTCTCAGATTTTTCCAAGAAAAGCTATGTTTAAGATTTTTTTTAATGTATTTTTTTCTTAATGTATTTAAAGCCTCTGGCCTTATGGAAGGAAGCTAGGGAGGATTTTTGCTTTGTTTTTATTTTTTGCTGATTTCCTTCTGCTCCCTTCACCCCACAGATTGTTTTTCCAGGTGGAGAACTGCTCCTACTACTAAGCTTGCAGTAGTGACTGGGTTATATTACTGAGAGGGTCTTATGTGGGTACTGGGGTTTTTATGTGGGTTTTCAATGTATCTATTTTGAAAGAGTGCTAGGAGCACAGAGTTAGGGCTGATATGATGATTCCATATTTCAGAGTCTAAAACCCTCATCTACAAACCAAAAGTAACTCTTAAATGCAGGAAGTACTTTTCATTCTTGTAAATTTTTTCTTGGTGCTGTTTTTTAACTTTATAAATATATGATTCACATATATAGTTTACCCATTAAAAGCATACAATTTAATGGTTTATAGTATATTCATAAACATGAGACACCACCACCTTTGTCAATTTTAGAACATTTTCATTACCTAGAAAAGAAACTCTATATTCTTTAGCTGTCACCCCTCTGACTTGTCTCTGTAGATTTCCCGATTCTGGATTTTCACATGAATGGAGTAATACAATGTCTTTTGTAACTAGTTCCTTTGACTTAGTATGTTTTCAAGGTTTATCTGTGTTGCAGTGTGTATCAGTACTTTTATCTAATGGCTGTATAATATATTTTTTGGTATAGCTATACCAAGTTTTGTTTATCCATTTGTCCGTTGGTAGACATTTGGGTTTTTTTTTTTAAGTGAGAAAGCAGAATTTGAGAGGACAGAAAGATTCCCACAGTGGGAGGGGACCCAAAGGGGTTGCCCTGGGTATCTTCTATTTTGGGCTATTTTAAGAGGTCAGGTGCGGTGGCTCACTCCTGTAATCCCAGCACTTTAAGAAGCTGAAGTGGGAGGATTGCTTGAGTCCAGGAGTTCAAGACCAGCCTGGGCAACATAGTAAAACTTCGTCTCTAAAAAAATTTTTTTAAAATTAGCCAGGCAAGTTGGTGCACACCTGTAGCCCCAGCTACTCAGGAGGCTGAAGTGAAAGGATCACGTGAGCCCAGGAGGCTGAGGGTGTGATCATGCCATTGTACTCCAGCCTGGGCAACAGAGTGAGACCCTGACCCCCCCCAAAAAATTATAATAAAATTCATGTACAAATTTGTGTTTCATTTTTCTTGGGTATATAAGAATTGCTGGGTTATGATAACTAAATTCAGTCATTTTAGGAACTGCTAGACTGTTTTCAAACCAGCTGCATCATTTTACATTCCCACAAGCAGTGCATGAGGGTTCTGATTTCTCTATTTGAGTCTTGGGTTATTTTTTAATTTTTAATTTTTACGGTACATAACAGTTGTATGTATTTGTGGAGTACATGTGATATTTTAATATAAGCTAACAATGTATAAAGATCTTATCTGACTTTTTTTTTGAGTCAGAATCTCACTCAGTCGCCCAGGCTGGCGTGGCTCACAGCCACCGTAACTTCAGGGCTCAGGCAGTCCTTCAGCCTCAGCCTTCCAAGTAGCTGGATCTACAGGCACATGCCACCACATCCAGCTAATCTTTTGATTTATTGTAAAGACGTCTCACCAAGTTGCCCAAACCCCTGGGTTTGTCTCAAACCCCTGGGTTCAGGCAATCTTCCCACTGCCACCTCCCAAAGTGCTGGGATTACAGGCATGAGCCACTGCGTCCGGCCTTTTTATTCTAGCAATCCAAGTAGGTATAAATATCTCATTGTGGTTTTGATTTATACTTCCCTGATGACTAATGATATTGAGCATCTTTTCATGTGCTTGTTAGCAATTTGCACATCTATTAAGATCCTTTAGCCAGGCTCGGTGGCTCAGCCTGTAATCCTGCGCCTTTGGGAGGCTGAGGTGAGCGGATTGCCAGAGCCCGCGGGTTTGAGACCCGCCTGGGCAACTTGGCGAGACCTCATCTCTACAATAAATCAAAAAATTAGCCGGGCATGGTAGCGCACGCCTGTAGTTCCAGCTACTTGGGAGGCAGAGGCAGAAGGTTCGCTGGAGCCCAGCGGGTCGAGGCTGCGGGTGGCCGGGAGCGGCCATTGCACTCCAGTCTGGGCGACAGTGAGACTCCAACTCAAAAAAAAAAAAAAAAGAATTACCATATGATTCAACAGTTCTATTTCTGGGAATAGATCCAAAAGAACTGAAAGCAGAGACTCTAACAGATATTGGTAATCCAATGTTCACAACAGCATTATTTACAGTAGCTAAAGGGTACAAACAACTCACATGTCCATCAATAGATGAATGATAAAATGTGATATATACACAGTGAAATACTATTAACCTTAAAAAGGAATAACATTCTAATACATGCTACAACATGCTTGAAAACAATAAGGAAAATAAGCCAGACACAAAAGGACAGATATTTAATGATTCCATCTATAGGAGACACCTGAAAGAATCAAACTCATAAAGATATAGCAATGAATAGCGGTTACAAGGGGCAGGAGGAAGAATAAAAGAGAAGTTATTTTCTTTTTCTTTCAGTCTCTGAACAAGAAGTATTTTTTTTTTTTAGAAAGCAGGATTTATTGAGAGAACAGAAAAACTCTCATAGTGGGAGGGGACCCGAAGGGGTTTCCCAAGAAGTAATTTTTTGAAGAATAGAGTTTCAGAATGGGATCATAAAAAAGTTCTGAAGATAGTGGTGATGTTGGACAATGATGTAAATCTACTTAATACCATTGAAATGTACATTTAAAAATGGCTGAAATGGTAAATTTTTATGTTATGTATATTTTATAATAAAATGAAAAGCAAAAAGACAACCCACAGAACTGGAGAAAATATTTGGAAATCATATCTGATAAAGAACATGTCTAGAATATATAAAGAACTCTTATAATTCAATAATAAAAATACAAATAACCCAATTAGAAAATGGGCAAAGGATCTTTTTTTTTTTTTTTTGAGTTGGAGTCTCACTGTCGCCCAGACTGGAGTGCAATGGCCGCTCCCGGCCACCCGCAGCCTCG